>JACMZG010000032.1:6580736-6700736 GCA_018340805.1 Microvelia longipes | reverse complement strand
CAACTTCTGTTAGATGTTTTTCCTCTTAGTATAGTATTACATGAATATGACTCGTAGTGGAGTCGAAATATAGTTACGTAAGAAGGATTTGTTTGTATATTTCCCTGAAGTGTCAAGTAAATATTAATTTAGTAATATGGGAAACAATGAAAACACTAGAAAGGAAATGAAAGTTGTTTCATGTTAACATTATACATGGCTACATGCGTGCCATATCTCAAATTAATAGCAATGTTTTTCCGCGTTTTATGATTTTTCGAAATTTTTGAAGTCAAAAATATTTTCTGAATAGCTCAACTACCCCTACATAGATTGATTTTTGTAAAAAGTTTCAACTCTCTAACATAAATACACTAGTAGCTACGATCATAACAGACAACACATACAGACAGAAAATTTTGTGGAAACTACTTAGGATGTCTTAAAAACACCTGAAACTGATAATTCCGGTTTCATCCCGGTTTCGGATTTATTTGCAAACACAATGCTTTTCCTGTATACCTACGTTATAAATGAGGAAAAGTACACACCAACATTGAACTAATAAAACTACAAAGAAAAAGTTTATAATCTTAAAGTTTATAGTCTTTTAAATTTAAGAAGTAAAGTTAGTTTTTAAATTTAAAAGGCACATAGACCAAGAGCCCAGGGGTGTTTTGTTAATAAAAAGTGTAATGGCTGGAACCGGTCTCAATTTTTTGTAAATACCTCCCTGAACAAGGATCTGCAATTCTGCCGACTCGTATCAGATGGGTGTCCCAGGCAGAACCTTTGACCCTTAAAGTGCGTTCTGCCTGGTACACCCATCCGATACGAGTCGGCAGAATTGCAGATCCTTGTTCAGGAAGGTATTTACGAAAAATTGAGACCGGTTCCAGCCATTACACTTTTTATTAACAAAACACCCCTGGGCTCTTGGTCTAACAGCACAAATGAAAGTAATAAAATTATGGTCCAACTACTTTGGGTACTGCAGGACACTGTGGTGTTGAGTGGAATGAGCAGGCTAGCCAGCTTGTAAGGCTGGGTTCCAGATTTATTCCTTCAACTCCAGAACCCGTAGTAGGTTTGGCTTGTTGTGTTGTTAAAACAGCTCTTATAGACTCTGTGCTATGCGTGGAGAATTTAGTAACCTGTGGGTACATCCTGCAGGAATGTAAAGTCCAAGCAGCTTATTAAAGGGCCGTCACAAAAGGTGTAAGTCACTCTTGGTTCTGAATAGGAGTACCTGTCATTCAATAATAATAATACCCGTTTTAGGGACTTTTGGCCCATCAGGGTATTCGCCCTGCGGGAACAACCTCGGGTGGGACACATCTACTATGCTCAAAGTAAAGCTAAAGTTGGTGAAATCTTTTTACAATAAATTCTATTCATAAAAAAACTGAGAGCATAGCCCGGGCTGTGAACTCCGGTGTCGGGTTCATGTTCAGTACTATACGACCGCGGCTACGGAGGCAGATTCAATAACTGGTGTTTTTACAGGTCAATGTCGGCTGAACCGCCATTTACACCAGATGGGAATAGCAGCTAATCCTCTATGCGGGTCGTGTGAGGAAGAGAATGGGACTTCCACTCATATCCGGGGTACTTGTTTCGCTTTGACATACCTGAGATGGCAGACCTTCAATCTAGCCAGTATTCCTATAGGATAGTTCATAGAGCTTCCTTTGAACAAGATAATAACTTTTTGTGAGTCAGTAGACTCGTTCAGAGGGTAAAAGGATAGGAGGCTTCCTTTTACGTTTCTGGATTTGCACTAAGGACTCAACTAAGTGATCTGGTGCATGGTCATGCAATGGTCTGGTCTACTCCTCCGGTTAAACTAAAGAAAAAATAAAATTACAACAGACTTGTTTTATAATAAGAAGATAGTATCAATGTTTAAACTAAAAATTCTGGCGCGGTGGTCCGCATGTCAGGCGAATTTCCTTTGAATGCGTGTTTCCGTACTTAACAACAATCCTGGTTGGAATGATATTTTTTATAGTTTTTTACATTGTATAAGTTTACAGCTACTAAATAAATAATTCCGGCGCGGTGGTCCATTGTCGGGCGAATTCAATTTAGAATGGGTGTTTCTGTGCTTAACAACCCATTTCTTTCTAAAGGTTCCGGTTCATGCTTTAGAACCTGAGCAGTTACTCAATTGTCAAGCACTGCTCGTAACTCATTTTGTCTGTATTTTTCAAAGGAAATGCGCATAATTATGCAGTAGATTGTGCAAAACTATGCCTCTAAAATTAGCAGTACGCACTACTATTCGCACTAGTTTAAAGCTTAGTTACTTATCTTTAAGCTTAGTCAGTTATCTTTAAAGGTTTTAGCGCATTTCCTTTGAAAAATGCGTATTAATGATTTAGATAAAAAAAATAAAACGACTTAGGTAGGCGAAACACACATAAAACAAAAGTATTCTTCTCTAAATCGAAAGAGGGGGTAAGAAAATTTCTAAAACTTTAAAAACGGAAAGGTTTCTTTCGCGTCAGGCCTCTAAGGTGTTTCCTAATCAATTAAATGCAATCCACTGGATTATCTATGCAGGCTTAGTCGGTTTGCGAAAATTACAATTTTCTGCAACGCTACCGCAAGCTGTTTGAGGACCTTCCATACGTCGACATAGGTTCTAATTTGAGATTTCACCGCACGCAACGGACGGATGCATTACTACCGAACTATTATAAATCCACCTATATCGCAGTGGTGCGATCTTTAGTCAAAATTTATAACTACTCAGTATGCAAAATCTACCTCACTTATAAAAATTATTTTGTGCAATTTGTCGATTAACATTAAATAAAACACTGTTAACTGTACAAGGCGATACCAGCACATTCTGGATTTATTTCTCGCTTTTACCAAATCTCTAACAAAAGAATTAAGCAAGACTTAATTTCATTTATTATATTTATTCAACTTTAAGGTTGTCATTATCCTTTTGTCGTAGAATTAATGTCAGGCGTATTTAGTTTTTAATATAAATTTCACAACTTAATATGGAGGACGATTTCATTCCAAGGGTGTCTTAAAACAACAACTAACGAGGTTATAATAATATTATTATTACAAATTATTTTATTCTTTAACGAAAGTTTTATTTTTATCTTTGAGGTCAGATTTCTTCTTTTGTGTTTTACTTTTAATTTTTTGTTTTATTTGTACAGATTTGTTATATAATTTCGAGCAAAAAAAAAAAAAAAAAAAAATGCCCGTTTTAGGAATATTCAGTCTATACGAGTATTCACCTTGCGGGAACCATGTCAGGTGGGTTGCGACTACTATCCTACTATCCTCTAAATATTCATTAAAGTTGGCGAAATGATTTAATTAGTGACTAAATAAATACCTTGTATGAATGAAGGTAGAGTAATGAATGATTATGTTCTTAAGCCAAAATTAAGTCTTAAGTTCTTAAGTAATTTACTTTTGGCATCCATTTACACCCGAAATTAAGAACACCACCCAAAAGTTACTCAAAAAAGTACCTCAGTCTAATTATTAATTTATGTTTATTAGTTATAAAAACTATAAAAACATCCAGTCTAATATAAGTAATAATATAAATATATATATATATATATATATATATATATATATATATATATATATATATATATATATATATATATATATATATTATGCGTGTGTGTGGGTTTAGTGTGACTGTATGTATGTGCAATTTTGCAATTTTATTTTAAATACGCCACAAACACAAAGACAAACTGAAGACAATTAATTTATTTAAACACTAAAGAACGAACCGTGACATGAGAGTGCGTACAAATTTACGAAATGAAGTTCGTTTACAAGTGCCTGACTTTGCGTAAAGCTATCAGGTTACAGGTACTTAACATTTGTATTCCCTAATGTATTTTGAAATAACGATTTACACGACCACTGTCTATTTGCTACCTGATAAAGATTTTTCCATTTCAGCGATAGAAGCTATCTAAACATTACGTTAACTACAAAACCTACGTTACCGTAGGTAAATTTTAAGGATCCTCGTTGAATTTAAAAAATCCAATTAACTTTTTCGAAATAGTTAGTTTAGCTATTATAGCTAAGTTAATTTTTAAACCATCTTTGACTAATTTGTCTCATTCACCATCTTAAAAGTTTATTTTTAAGATTGTTTAAAAAACTTAACCGTATTATAATATGCTGTGGGGAAGAGACATCTAAGAGATAAGTAAAGGGAATAAAAAACTTTTCAAACTTTTGATCTTGGATCCGTGTTATTACTGTTTAATGGTGTTATCAGTGTTTTATGGTGTTATCAGTGTTTTATGATGTTATCAGTGTTTTATGATGTTATCAGTGTTTTATGATGTTATCAGTGTTTATGGTGTTATCAGTGTTTTGAGGTTGATTGTTGGCAGATCTCCATATAACTATATACATATGAAGATAATAACACACAACACAATAACACTCCAGAAGATTCAAAATGATCAGCTACCAACACACACTAGAAAACAAAAAGAGTTAAGGCCTAAGGAAACTTATCAAAATGAATGCGAAGCAGCAGACGGTGATAAATGCTAGGGTCTGATCTACAGCCTTGTGACCGGACGTGGAGGGTTAAAGGTTTCTTTTAGCAAGGTTGAAATAGACCCTTCCTGATGAGTGGCGACACAACACTTAGTTCGCCAGAGTCTCAAAGCTTGAGAGATTAAAGTCTGAAACTGTTAACACTTGAACATTCCAAAAGACGAGATCAACTATTGCAAAAAAATGTAAGGCTTACAATGAAACACTAAATTTAAGTAAAAATTATTGGATGTAGACGTAGAAGAGTAGGACGATATCATAGACCAAGAGCCCAGGGGTGTTTTGTTAATCAAAAATGTAAAGGCTGGAACCGGTCTCAATTTCTCGTAAATACCTTCTTGAACAAGGATCTGCAATTCTGCCGACTCGTATCGGATGGGCGTCCCAGGCAGAACCTTTGACCCCTAAAGTGCGTTCTACCTGGGACATCCATCCGATACGAGTCGGCAGAATTGCAGATCCTTGTTCAGGAAGGTATTTACGAAAAATTGAGACCAGTTCCAGCCATTACACTTTTTATTAACAAAACACCCCTGGGCTCTTGGACTATCACAAATAAAAGACGACAAACATAAAGGCTCGTAACCGATTTATTAAGTCAAAAATTAAAGATTATTGTTAGTGTGGTTGTATGTGTGCTTGTATTGATACTAATTACCCGTAAGAATGTGAGAGAGGACTTAATAATGATGCTTATATAAGCGTGACTTAGCAAGACTGGGTCAGACTTGATTCACTTGAGATAATAACTTCATATTCAAACTTGTCTTAAGGAAGTTGGATTTAAAAGTGAGGGTTTTTACTTGGTTGTTATATGAGGAAATGATATTTCATATAGAAGAGAATTAGTTTAGGACAGAAGAGATTAGAATTACTTAGATTAATAATGTTAATTATTTATTATGTGCTATCTAGATTCACTTGATAAATGTTTCTGTACTATGACAGAGGTGAGATCGACCTGGTTTTTCTATCATAATTATTTTTGAAGTTTTCCAACAAGTGGGAAATATACCTCTTTTTAGGCATTCATTAAAGATGGCAGTAAAAAGGTTTGGTAAAATTTCAAACGTTTTTTCAAGTATGGCAAGAGTAATGCCGTCTTCACCTGGGGCTTTATTAAGAGCGGCTTTTTGTAAAATAATGTATGAGTGTGTGTATGTGTATATATGTGTATGTATGTGTATGTATGTGTATGTATGTGTATGTATATATACATATATTTCAATCCCTGTATTAATTTAAATTAATTTATACTAGTTTATTTTCTAAATTTTAAGTATTTTAAAAACATTCAAATTTATGATAATCTATTAGAATTTTAGTACTTAAAATATTAAATTCATCAAAACTTAAATGATAAATAATGATAAACAGAAGATTGTTTCGAAAAAGAAAAAGAAGATTACAATTAGAGAAAAAAAAGAATCATAATTATTTTTGAACGAAATGCTACAACTAAAATAAAATGAAAATGCAAAAAAGAAAAAAAAAGAAGATAAAAGATCAACATGTTATGCGAAAGCGGTGCATGTTTAGAAAATTAAGAGCCATAGCAGGGATACTTTTATGGTAAATTTAAAAAAAAACTATGACATAGGGATCCATAGAATTTTATTTGGCAGCTATTTCGTAACTATAAAGAATTTTCATTTCAACACACAGAGGCAAAAACCTAATAAACAACATTGTCATAAAAGTCTAGATTATTCGACGGAAATTAAGGGTTTTATCTATTAAATCATAGGGTTTTTCTTTTTTACTACCTAATTTACATATTCGGACAGAGGTTCTTTTAACTTCTAAAAATAGAACAACAAATCCCTTTTGAAATAAGTCGCTGAGGAGAAATTCGAATTTAAAATTAAACTAAATAAAGAAAGAGCATAACATAATAAAATATATACTATATATATATATTATATAAACTTTTTTCGGACATATTTTTTTGTTATCAGGAAGCCAATAGGAACCGATTCCCCTCACTCCCACTCTCAACTTCCGTCATCCGAACAACCTCATAAGCGTCATTTTCATAATGAAAATTCGCTAAAAGCCTTTAAAAGTTGTCAAAATTTACCGTTTGCTGGAAAATTAAGTTTTTTATGAATTAATGCCTAATTAGCCAATATATAATAATGTATATATTGGTTCCTTATAACTCTCAAATTGTACTATAAACGGTAATAATAAAAACTCCGGGTGCGGGGTACCTCGAAACTTTTTCAAATTTCATCCTGACAACTTCGGACTCGTTTTGCTCGTCCTCAAAATATGAATGGTTACTGTGATGATAGTTGATTAGATTAAGCCATCATAACGTGTGAATGCGTTTTTGCTTGAATGAGTCTGGGTAAATGTGTTTTGGACTTCTGATTTATTTCTTTGATATGACAGTATTTTTAGCGTAGGTGATATAGTTTTCTTTAACAATAAATCTTTTGATTATTGGAGTTATTCTACTTATTTAACAGTTACCTATCCAGCCACTAACCTCGCTTGGTCCTGCTTAATATTAGGTATTCAACAAATACCATTGATATACTTGGCATATTGAAATGAAACTTAATAACAATAATTAGGTAATTATTATAACTTAGTGTAATAATTATTTATTACACGGAGAGATAAACTTGAACCAAATTTAGTAAACGTAAAAATTTATTAATTAACAATTAGTTTCGAACCAAGGTTCAAACCCGAGCCTCCGGAATCAAGTACTCTGTTTACACGGACTAGTCCGGACCAATTTCATTCTATTTTTAGCTCCGAAGAGCTAAAAAACGCTACTCGACTTTTGTTCTTTACCTATCGCATATTTAATTACCCGGCTATTTACAACGATTTTTCGACTTAATATTTCCCTCTCGACTCCGGACCTGTTTCCTCTAGAGTAGTCGTATCGACTCCGGACCTGTTTCCTCTAGAGTAGTCGTATCTAGAGTAGTCGTTCGACTCCGGACCTGTTTCCTCCGGAACCTCTCGAGACCTGTTTCCTCTAGAGTAGTCGTATCGACTCCGGACTGTTTCCTCTAGAGTAGTCGTATCGACTCCGACCTGTTTCCTCTAGATAGTCGTATCGAATCCGGACCTGTTTCCGTCTATCGAATCCGGACCTGTTTCCTCTAGAGTAGTCGTATCGACTCCGGACTGTTCCTCTAGAGTAGTCGTATCGACTCCGACCTGTTTCCTATAGAGTAGTCGTATCGACTCCGGACCTTTTCCTCTCGTATCGGACTCCGACCTGTTTCCTCTAGAGTAGTCGTATCGACTCCGGACCTGTTTTCCTCTAGAGTAGTCGTATCGACTCCGGACCTGTTTCCTCGTTCGATCCTCCGGACCTGTTCCTCTAGAGTAGTCGTATCGACTCCGACCTGTTTCTCTAGAGTAGTCGTATTCGACTCCGGACCTGTTCCTCTAGAGTAGTCGTATCGACTCCGGACCTGTTTTCCTCTAGAGTAGGTCGTATCGACTCCGGACCTGTTTCCTCTAGAGTAGTCGTATCGACTCCGGACCTGTTTCCTCTAGAGTAGTCGTATCGACTCCGGACCTGTTTCCTCTAGAGTAGTCGTTCGACTCCGGACCTGTTTCCTCTAGAGTAGTCGTATCGACTCGGATCGTATCTCCGGACCTGTTTCCTCTAGAGTAGTCGTATCGACTCCGGACCTGTTTCCTCTAGAGTAGTCGTATCGACTCCGGACCTGTTTCCTATAGCGTAGTCGTATCGACTCCGGACCTGTTTTATGCGCAACATAGATAAAATACGCTTTAATATTTTAAACATCTTATAAAAGTATTTTATCAGATATTATGTCTCTTAGTATTTAAGCTCATTATAACTAGCAAATGCTCTGTATGCTACATTAAACTAACTATATTAAATAAATTTGTATTGATACGTATAATTAATAAATATTGTGACAGTATATGATATATAAATAATTTATACGCTATGCGGGTTTATTAATTATTATAATCTTTCACCCACAATTGAATTATTAACTGTATTTCAAATAGTTAAAACTTTTTAATATGTAATATTTAATATGCAAATAGGTCTTATATATTTTAATAGATAATTATAATCAAATTTATTGATAAAAATAATAAATTTCATCTGTTAACTTTAATCATGTTTCATTAGTTTGTACCTTCAATGTTTTTAACTTTTACTTTGTTTTTAGGCAAATTATTTTTAATCATTGTACTCAGCTTTTTATTTTAAACTTTCATTTTAAATTTTGCATGGGTCTCCTGGCCCATAGTAGATGAACACTGTGATTTTTCGTAAATGTTTTATTTTATTTATATAAATATATATAATATATATATTATATTATATATATTTTTTTTTTTTTTTTTTTGTTTTTTAAGTTTCTCTTATTTTCTTGGTTTATTTTTTTTTGTTATTGTTCATTCTTATTTAATTTATCATTTTTTTATTCACACTTCTGTTAAATATAGATTGATGTTTTCTTGTGTTGCAAAGGGCCCTGATGAAGAATTGTTGGATAAATTCGAGACGTGTGCTAGAAATAAAGATATAGCTTTATGTAAAGTCCATCTCGAGATTGGTGGAAACGCGCATATATAATATATTTATATATATATATATAATATTATATATATATACATATATATTATATATATATATTTATATATATATATATATATACTCTGCACAAATGACGATTTCAAGTGTATATGGAAAATTAATTTTTGATGAAAAAGACTATATAAAAATAAAATGTTCTAGGGCCTTTTGGCTCATCAACCCTGATTCACCCATTCACCCTGCGGGAACAACCTCAGGTGAGTTGCATCTACTACACTCTAAGAACTAATTAAAAGTGGCGAAATCCTTTTTTAATACAAATACTATTTCATAAAATCTTAGAGTATAGACCGGGCTGCGAATCCCGGACCTCCGGTGCCGAAATCGAACGCCTTTACGATCACGGCCACTGAGGCAGATGAAAAAGACTATATATGTCAATAAATAAATTTAATAAGTAACATATTTATGGAAAATACTAATAACATTAAGGCAGTACTTAATTAATGCTTTTATTGTAAAGTATTCATGTTTCTAAACCTAACTATATTTTAGATATATCTTTTGACATATAAACTCTTACACAAACATATAACTTTATGTAGGGAGAGTAAATTTGAAAATGACTTTGTATGTCAATAGATAAGTGTAATGCAATGACATATTTGAGATTGCAATAAATATTCAAGCTGTAATAACCTAATTCTTTAATTTTACAATGCTAATTGTTCTAACCTATCTATTTTCTTCAAACTATCTTTTGACTTATATAGCAAGTCAAACTAAGAAATTTTAATTTAGAAAAAACATTACCTAAATTGTCAATTTTAACGACCGACCACACGTAATAAAATATTCTATCATAAAATTTATGTCAAATCAATAAAACTTAAGTTTTCAATAAAAAATTGTAAATGTCAAAAATATTTCAAAATATTTTACGAAATCTGATAATTATGATACCTAATAACTCTTTGAGGTTGAATTAATAATTTTTAAAATACAAAATTCAAAAAAAAAAATGAAATTTATTAAGATAATAGTTCCTGCTAATAATACTATTAGGAGGTAATTATGATGTTTTAATATAAATCTGTGAAGCAATACGAATCTATTAAAAAGAATCGATGAACCATAATTATATGGTTAGATTTGTGGTTTAGACTTGTCGTGCTGTGAATTTATGATACCTTTTCAATAATTCTTTGATTAATATATGGATTTGCAAACACGAATATAAATTATATTAAACACAGGAATTAAAGAATTATGATTCTAAAGTTGACACTTATAATAATCCGGTCCAAATTTATAGTTAATTTATGTTTTTTTTTGCCTGTAATTTATGGGTAGTGATATAAGTAGTAGTAGCAGAGGGGAGGGGACCATCTTGTTCTACACTGGAAAGGTAGGAAACAACATTTAGGCCCTTTTTGCCATTTGTATTAAAGTTGTCACAGCTAAGAAACTTTTTACCCTACTTGCAAAATTATAAAGAGATAAAATTACATAGTTAGTGTCTATCTGATACCATTAAGTGATCTGAAGCAGTCCTAAGAGAATTAGTAGGACTAGTTGTAACATAACTTGCCTGAGTGTATAGAGATATAAGTACATAGAGATGGTAGTGTCTATCTCATACCATTAGGTGGTCTCAAGCAGTCCTAAGAGGACTAGTAGGACTAGTTGTAACCTAACTTGCCTGAGTGTATAGAGATATAAGTGCATAGAGATGGTAGTGTCTATCTCATACCATTGTGTGGTCTGAAGCAGTCCTAAGAGGACTAGTAGGACTAGTTGTAACCTAACTTGCCTGAGTGTATAGAGATATAAGTACATAGAGATGGTAGTGTCTATCTCATATACCATTGGGTGTCTGAAGCAGTCCTGACTTAGTAGACTAGTTGTAACCTAACTTCCTGAGTGTATAGAGATATAAGTACATAGAGAAGTAGTGTCTTTCTCATACTGGTCTGAAGCCAGTCCTAAGAGGACTAGTAGGATAGTAGTAACTAACTTGCCTGAGTGTATAGAGATATAAGTACATAGAGATGGTAGTGTCTATCTCATACCATTGGTGGTCTGAAGCAGTCCTAAGAGGACTAGTAGGACTAGTTGTAACCTAACTGCATGAGTGTATAGAGATATAAGTACATAGAGATGGTAGTGTCTATCTCAAACCATTGGGTGGTCTGAAGCAGTCCTAAGAGGACTAGTAGGACTAGTTGTAACCTAACTTGCCAAATTATATAGAGATAATATTACATGGAGATAGCGGAGTCTATCTTATACCAGTGGGCAGTTTAAAACATTCCTAAGACTAATTGAAATCTTCCCAATCTGCTAAACCTTATTACTCAATATTTTGTCCGCTTGCCCTCTCTATCTACTTCTATGACTAGACCATTAAGGTCTATTAAAGGTTATAACCATGAAGTTGTCAGAGCATGAAGATCAAATTAACAGATTTACCACAACCTTGACGTAATAACCATATAACTGGAACCATCAAATCAGAATTAAAATAATAATATTTAAATCACTTATAACAAAACTAATTTCCTGCTTGGAAATTAATATGTAATACAAATTAAGATATTCAAGGTTGATTTTGTGTCAAGTTTCGTCTATAAGGTTAGAGAGTGCAATGCTGGAGATAGTATGCTGACGACCTCTCTCTCATATGTATGCAACCTAGGCACCATTTTTTTTATTTATTTATTTACATTTCCTTGATATCACTTTGTTTTTAAGTTTTTCATTTTTCTAAATATAACCATAAAATCAAAAAACCAGAGGCCCTCGGCCTCTTTGCTCCACGCGGCCTCTTTGCTCCACGTGGCCTTTAATTTTTCCTTACGATGTATTGGAAATTATGAATTCTGGAGAGCCATTAAGTTTAATTTTAATTATAAATGGGTAATAGTCTTTACATATGCTAAACGATAGCTCGGAAATTTAATTATATGGATATAAAATTGCTTCGGATAAAACACAGTTTTCAAAATAGTTTTTATAAAGGTATTTTCTAATTTAATTTTTTAAAGTTACCGTAGACAAATCGATTATGATAATCAGATTACTATACATGCTAGACGATTACCAAACAAATAATCGGGTATTTGAACTTCCAGTGGTCAACATAGGGGGGGGGGGGTAGATAGCAATTTTATTGCGATAGCTTCACACGAAGCTAAGTTAATCAGGGTAATGTATTTGGAATGTACCACCCTGTATATAATTATACACTGAAGTTTCTAATCTAGACGAAATCCTTTTTAAAAAAACAAAGATGAGACAGTAAAAACCCTTTACATAATACGCTGTGTCAAAATATTGCACACAACACCAAGTCAAGGTCTAAACATAGAGAATAGAGAAGTTTTGTTTACATTCTTTACAGCTAAAAGACATTGTCAACAATAATGTCGGACGATAATTGATAATGTAAATATGTCGAGACTCCGCACATTATTTTAAAGTCGATTGTGACATTTTGACTTTGAATGTGGAATGTGTGATTTTATTAGAGAGTTTTCTTTTAAAATGTCTACGCACATTCTTACATAGGTAGATAAGATATTTACTTTTCCTCGTCTATACCGTAGGTATATAGGAAAAGTATTGTGTTTGTATAAAAACAAAACTGGGATGTCAGGTGTCATCTGTTTACGTCAAGGATCTTGAATAAAGGGGATGACGCATTAAAGAACTTTTCTGATCCCATGGAAGTTGTATAAGATAGAGAAATTGGAGCAAACTTACCTTTAACATTGTTATATTAAAAAAAAGGCGCCAAACGTAGGTTATGTAGTAAGCTTGTCGAGTTTGCTTCTCAACTTTCTTCTGTGCTTCTCGTGATTGTTACATTTGTGGTGCTTGTTAAGTCATTTGTGTTTATTTAATTTTAAATTTTGGACTATACTTTGCCACTTCTGTGAGTGATAATTTAAGCGTGTTTTGTTATAACCTTCTCAAGCAATAAACAATGGGAAACTATTGAGAGGTAAGTTTGCCTTTAAAATTTAAAACTTGCGCTGTTATGAGAATTGTAAGCATGCACAGTTTGTACCAAGCATGTGCAGTTGGTTTTGACGTGTGTTTTGTGTTGAATTCTCTCTAATTTTTGGTTTTCGATTGGGTCACATTTTTGTGTGGCAAATCGACTTAGTGCGTCATCCCCTTTATTCAAGATCCTTGGTTTATGTAGAATACGATGACCTCTCCTATAAAACTTAGCGCATATGTTAGTCTTATACATAGTCACATGCGTGCCAAATTTCAATCTGATCGCATTATTTTTCCGAGGTTTACGATTTTTCGAAATTTTTGCTGAGTCATTATTGCAAGTTATGACGTTATAAAAAAATATTTTCCAAATAGCACAACTGCAATAGACACTACAACACAACTAGACTGATTTTTGTACAAAATTTCAACTCTAGCATAAAGACACTGGAGCTACGATGATAACAGACACACACACACCCACACATGCACACACACACATATAGTCAAAAACCACTTAGGAGGCCTTAAAAAGATTTCTATTTAAAAGATATTTTGCTTTTTTTTTTGGTTCGAAAACTTCGTACATACATTTATAAAATCTTCAAAATATAATTACTTTTACTAAATATACCTATAGTACCGTACCTACCTATGGTACGAATAAGAGGAAAAGTGAAAATATTATTTTTTTTTCTTTTTGATTCTTCCTTTCTTTTTATAAATGATAAAAACAAAATGCTAGAGAGTTAAAATAAAAAGAAAAAGTGAAAAAAGATAAAATTTTGAAACTAAGTAAATTTTATTACTTAAATTTCTCCACATCATCAAATTTCTTTTATTCAAATATTATTTACCATTATTATTACAGTGCTTCCTTGCATACAAATTAGGAAGCATAATTATGTATGAGAAAATTTTGAACCTGATAATAAAAATATATATAGAAATAAACATTTGAAAGAATTAGTTGAACATAGGCCGACAAAATTTTTTATGTCGCTCAATAAATCTAACACCACTGCAATAAAACTAACATAAAAATAAATATATTTATAAAAATATTAATAATCATGAAGATGAAGTTTTTTACAAAATAAAATACGATGAAATGTTACAGCCCTTCGAGAAAAATAAAAATTAAAAAATATAATTTATAACATATTCTGAAGGTATTTAACTTCTTGGTGAACCACCCGAAATAATTAATATTTAATTAAGCAATAACTAAAGCTCGTTAATATAATCATAGAAATATACAATTTGAGAAGTGATACTCTTTTGTGAACTATACATATTACTAATACGTGTAACAAGACTATAATTGTTTAAATGTTTATGGGGTTATTATTGTGGATTAATGACATCACACATACGTCATAAACAATGGTGTTTGGGAAGTTAGCGACGCTGATTTCTGTACCAAGTTTCATTTCGATCCGAGAAAGTGTTCGAAAGTTATCGTGTCTTATAGAAACATCCTGTGAGCTTATGAGGTTGTGGTCATACAGGCTCATAATATATAATATAATATAATATATTAATTATATATATATATATATATATAATTATATATATATATATATATTATATTATATATATATATATATATTATATATATATTATAATATATATATATATATATATATATATATATATATATATATATATAATAATATATATAATATATATATTATATATATATATATATATATATATATTATATATATTATTATATATATATTTAGTTATACTATTTCGTTAAATATTCTTCGAATATTAACTGAAATAAAACAGAGAGATTTCCGGGCCAAATTCTCATTGCTAATAAAATAAGCCGTTTAATTCCTTAAAAATGCGTGCTTTTTTGTTCTACAATCCATTCCTTTCTTTAGTTTCCGGGAGAAGCTTTATAAAGCAGTTTCCTGAGAAGTAGCGTCACATCTTTTGATTTATTTCAAATATTTCATCGCCATTAAAAGAAGAATATTATTTAGAAGATAGAGAGTGGCGCAAGAGGGGCAAGAGAGAGAGGCGAGAGTATTATGTCGCCTATAGTTAGCGGCGAGTATCGTCCCTGACCTCTATGCTGTGATATAATATACTGGATGCAAGTAGGACAGGTACACTACTCCACAGTCACTGTCACTTTCATCTTCTTCGTCTTGTTCTTTCTATTTCAAACTGTCCGACATTTTGTTTCAACCAATTTTTACTTTCCCTCATTTCTTCCGTAGGTATAAGGAAAAAGTATCATGTTGGCACTAAAAATCCCAAACCGAGAATTCACTGTAAAAATTTCTTTCAAGCGTTTTTTAGACCTCCTGAGTATAAATATATTAAGTTGTCTGTCACCGTGGATTTAGTGAGATTTGCTGCAGCCTAGGCGCATACTGTGCGAGATACAAATGTTTGTAATTGCTAGCCGTATTATATCACCATTTTTTTATATAATTAATTTATTCATCACCATTTGATTTCTTAATTAATTTATTTGTCATCATTTGCAATATTATTTTTTAGTTTGTTTACTTTTTTACAATTTGTGTATTTATTTATTTTATTTATTTTATATTGTTTATTGTCATCATTAGCTTATTTATTTTATATTGTTAAATGTCATCGTTTGCTTATTTTGTTTATTTATTGTACATTGTTTATTTGTCACCATTTGCTTATTTTGTTTATTTATTGTATATTGTTTATTTGTCATCATTTGCTTATTAAGTTTATTTATTTTATATTGTTTATTTGTCACTATTTGTTTATTTAGTTTCTTTGTCATTATTGTTTATCATTATTTTCTTTTTCCTATATTCCAAGAACTTGATGATTTTATCAATTACTAGATGGATGATGGAAATATCGATTACTAGATATTGATTAATTAGTAAAAAAAGCTTCATCAATCAATCAGTTGAAGCAGCTTTATAATGATTGTCACACACTTTTTTAACTGTTGAAGTCTGCATTGTCGTCTATATATGTGTCATCATATTATTAATAGATGTTTAAAGATAATAATAGACTCCATAGATCTATGATGGATTGGAATATTTTACATTGTGTTGCTCATACATCAGTTTGTCTTTTCGAGGCACTAGAACAGTTAGAAGTTAAGACTTGAAATGAAGTAACAAAGAGGGTAAGCTTATAATACTATAGTATAGTATACTATACTGTGCAGAACAAAACATCAAAAATAAGCTCATCAAATATAGTCATAACAGCGTTCATAAACTCATTGTTACATTCGATCCAACAGAAAGCGTTTGAAAGTTATCGTGTCCCATAGAAACGTCTAAGAACAAATATATTATATATATATATTAATATTTATATAATATATATATAATATTTATAGTGTTGACTTTAACCCTATACTATATCACACAGTTATCCTTTGACAAATGTAACTCATATATATAGTAATATTATATATATATATATATATATATATATATATAGTATATAAATATTATATATATATATATAATATATATAATAATATTATATATATTAATAATATATATATATATATATATATATATATATATATATATATAATATACTTCAACCAATATATTTATACTATATAAGATTCTAATCAGGAAGCCCGCCCTTCCTTCTTTCCAAAAAATCTACCTTCCACCCTCCATGACCCCAATCTTACAAGCTTTGGAAATTTCAAAACTGCTTTTTTGTTCTTTGAAAATTTGCTTAAAATTGTAAAAAATCATAAAATAATTCAATTGATTAAAATTTGGTACAAGTGTATACAAGGTAGGTACAATGTACGTAGGTACAAGAGTATCTTTAAGTAATAAATAAGAACAATATGTTTTGTTTCATTACCAAGAACTGTCAATGATTTTTGTTTGATGATAAAACTGATGGCATATCATGTATGTGATGTTATTCTTAGTTGTTTAGTAGAAGAATAGTACTGGATTATTATACAGAGCGTAACGAATTCTTAGATACGTCGAGTAGGAAGTTGGAAACACAAGACCAGGGGATTAATCAAAACAAGTGAAAGTTCCCTGGAGAGTTCAAGTTCAAGGTCCCGCATAGATCTGGTTTAATCTTCACTTCACTATCATAGATCCCATCTAGGTTTAATCACCTTTAACATTCAATAGATAACAAATATATAAACGTTTGTTAAAATATTTGTATACCGTGGTGAAAGGTGCTCTACATTCACCATGCATATGAGGCATCACTTTGAGGCATCACTTTGAGGCATCACTATGAGGCATCACTATGAGGCATCACTATGAGGCATCACTATAAGGCATCACTATGATTGATTTTATCGGACTCGCTTCGCTTGTCTTCAGACAGTAAATGCATCCGTTTCAATCTCAGCGGTCACCCATATAGCACTGACCATGCTCAATGCTGCTTAATTTGTATGAACCAAATAAAATCACGGATATACTTGTCGTATTGAAACGAATTTTAGTGTAATTATTTAATATTTGAAGGTATAAACTTGTACTAAATTTCAACTCGATTAAATAATTTTCTGAATTTTTACAATTTTTCTAAAAAGCACACAAGTCATTGATAAAATTGAGCTAATTGTGCAATAAATAAACTTGCCACATACGAGGTGTGTTCAAAAAGTACCGCGAATTTTGAATTTTCGCGGGTTACGTATATTCGAATTTCAATTTTGTGGCGTTATGTTGGTACTCATGTCCTCCTTATGCGACAACCTCGGCCATTTTGAATGTTCACAATTGTTGACAGCTGCTTGCTGCACGTGTTTTGGATCGTCTTCGATTTTACCTATTAAAAAAATGGATCAAAGAACGTGTAATTGCGACCAAAAACAGTATCGCATGAGAGTTGGACTCTGTCCGCGACGACCAAATTGCTCCAGCGGGTCATAACTGGTGAAGAATCGTGGGTTTATGGTTATGACGTGGAAACCAAAAGCTCAATCATCTCAATGGAAGCTGCCGCACGAACCAAGACCGAAAAAAGCGCGCCAAGTTCGGTCAAATGTGAAAGTTTTGCTGACAGTTTTCTTCGATCGCAGGGCTGGTGCATCATGAGTTCTTTGCCACAGGTAGAACGGTCAATAAGGAATATTACCTGCAAGTTAGCGCAATTTGCGCGAAGAATCGCAGAAACGCCGATTTGTGGCAAGAACAAACATGCTTTGCACCACGATCAAACGCCCCTGCTCACACATCGTTGCTTTTGCGCGACTTTTTGGCCAAAAACAACACACTAATGATGCCGCAGCCACCGTATTCCCCAGATCTGCTCCCCTGTGACTTTTTCTTGTTCCCTAACGGAAGAGACCCATAAAGGACGACGTTATGCTACGCTTGACGAGAATAAAGACTGCATCGAAGAGGAGCTGAACAAGATAAAAAAATAAATGATTTTTTGAAGTGCTTCGAAGATTGGAAAAACCGTTGGCAAAAGTGTATAATATCTCATGGGGATACTTGAAGGGACACAAAATAGATATTTCATGAATATAAATAATTTTGAAAAAACACAAAAGTCGCGATACTTTTTGAACACACCTCGTATGCAGTCTATACATAGCTAGTGCGCGCTAAATCTTAATTGATGCATAATTTTCCGTGTTTAATGATTTTTTGAAATTTCTGCTGAGTTATTATTGCGGGTTTATGGCGTCATAAAAACAATATTTTCCAAATACACTACTAAAACGTCGCGATTGATTTGTACATAGTTTTAACTCTTTAAGTATAAATATATTTGGATCTACGATTATAATAGACACACACACATATAGACAGACAACTTTGCGAAAACCACTCAGGAGGCCTTTAAAACACCTGAAACTGATAATTCCGGTTTCATTCCGGTTTCGGATTTTTTGTGAACACATTACTTTTCCTGTATACCTACGGTATAAATGAGGAAAAGTAAAAACCCGATACGGGGTCCTTTGGAACTTTTCCGCTCCAAATCGGATTCGCTAAGCTCATCCTCTCTACTTCGGACTCGCTTCGTTCCTCCTTAGATTAAACAAATCGCCAAATTTAATCTGCAACTAGCTTTTACTCCTTAGAATAACCTTTATATAGAAGGAGCACTACTGATAACACGAAAAGCCGGTTCACTGGTGCCCTAAGTAATGCTGCCAACTTAACAAATAAAATTTTTTTAACAAAGTTGGCATATTGCCGTTGTTGAAGTATTGAATTAAAATTATTTATTAATGCTTCATTACTTATTAGTTCTAAATGTATAAAATGGTTAATTATAATATTTTAGGCATAAGAAAATGTATTGAACGATATAACAAGAAAAAATTTAATTATGCATTATCGAGATGGCCGATAGTTTGATGCGTCTTGTTTTTACTTAAATAATGCAAGTCATTTACAGAGGGAATATTTTTCATATTATTTTACGACTATTTCTTTCTCGTGTTTATGAAAAATATAGTTTGTTTTTACTAAATGAAAATTTGTCCAATAGATCCTGTTTACCCACGTGTAAAGAAACAAACTTATTTAGTTTACAAAAAAAATAATAATGTGTTCATTGTGTTCAAAAATAGTTATGAGACTATTGTTTGACGTCAGATTTTGATACTTGCATTGTTACTGTATGCATCAACAATATTTAAATTTATAATAGGGGGAGTCAAAAATTTAAATACGACAGGGATAATAAAAATTTAAATAATCGCGGGGCTAGCCACCGACTATGTAAGAATGGCAACATAAAAGCAAAAAAAAAATATGTTGTTGTCAGGTTTGCAGCATTACTTAGTGCACCAGTCAACCGGCTTCGGTTTCAGAGAATTACATTGTTTTACAGTCCTTGCTCCTTATAATATAAGTATTTTTAAGTTTACTCTTATAATTGCGTAAAGATTTCCCGCCGGGATATAATCCAGCTTAGCCAACTTAATTATTGATAGTTAAAATTACAGATTCAAAAATCTACGTAAAAAATTTTGATAAACAAAGTTATGTGTGGCAGCACTGATTCATTAATCCAGCTGTCTGTAAACAAATAATTTCTTTATCAAATCCATAGATATAAACATATACTAAGATAGATGGCTCACTCAAAATTTTTTTACAAAAAAGTTGAGTTGATGGGAGGCAGAGAGGAACACTCGGTGGTGACAGACGTGAAACTGTCAATATTTTTATTAACCAAACAACGAGCTGATGGAGTTAATCAAGTCTTTCCATCGCTTTCAGCGCTAAGAATGATGAGGAGTCGATGGATGAGTGATCCCAAATAAGGGTCTATATGAATTTCGTATAAATTGGTAAAAGTAAAAATTGAATTTTTCACTCTTATTCTCTCCCCCTTCCCCCATACTGTTCCCCCTTGGATTCGCGACCTCTAATGTCAATGTTGAATTGTTTGTGGTTCCTTAACTTATCCGTTTGCGCCAACCCGAGAGTTATATTTCAGACAGCAAATTTTAATCTTAAGTCTAAAACAATCAAAATTCTAAATTATCTTTATTTTTTTAAGAAAACGATGGTGCTGCTCGCGTGATGAGGCCCCAAGTTTTTGGAAACAAAATACATCGCGAATATTATTGATATATTAAAAGATTATCAAAGACAATTATGCACATTATGAAATGAAAGATATAAAAATGACGTACAAACCTAATCAGCTTAACTAATAATAAAAGCTTACTTATTATGTAGTACTTTAATTAGAATAAACTTTGATTTAACATATTTTTATATTTAGCGGCTTTCAATAAATTGTTGACTTAGTTTTATAGTTTTTTTTTTGGAAAAAAACGGGGTTACGAGCGAAGCGTTTTTTTACTTCGTACTTCGTCGGTAGGAGGTAAACTTTGCTATATATATTTTCCACGTATACGCAAACAGGCCGATCGCCCATCGTATCCGTTGCGCATTTAATACGCTCTGGTCTTGCCCCGTTGTATTAGCAAAGCGATCTAGTACAATGACGTCGTAACAGATCGTGACAAAACATCGCTTTTTATATCTAACAAGACAAATCATTTTATAGTTAAGTTAACTCGTTTAGAGAATGTTCAAACACAAAGTATATTAAAATAGAATCAAATAGATTTACGCATAAAAAATTATTTCAAAGTTGTAATAGTGAAATACTAGATTGTAAATGCGATCGCTTTCTCCTATCGGCGGGTACATCTCCGGTAGTTTATCTAGCCTAGCGTATCCGCTGGTTGCCTCCCAATAATCCTTACAGCGTATTTAAAGGATACTTAATAGATTCGCGGATTATGTATGCTTTCTGTACGTTGTGAATACGACTATCAAGCCAGGATATCGAAAATAAATTCAAATTAAATAAATACTATTTATTACTTACAATACAGGTGAAGTTGAAATTTTTAAAATAATTAGGTTAGTCTAGAGAGCGACGTTTTAAATATATTTTGGTCCTTTTGAAAAGAGTTTTCTTTTATTTTTCAAGTTCTATGGTTCAACCTTAATAGCTATCTCTATATAAAGTTATGTAAACTAGTTTATTTACCTGTTTGGTACATAATTAGTACGTAATTGTTTCTATTATTATATGTCTATGATTGTAACACAATATGTGATTCTTATCCAAATAGGTAACATTTTTCAAAACCAGCAAAGACAACACAACACTGGTGTTTTCTTAAGGCTAAGAAAAAATACAAGCGTAGAGTCGATAGTTAGTAATAAAAAACTGTTTTGACCAATACTTGAGCTTTTGTATTTTTTAGTAAAAATACAAAAAAAATAAAATCAAAAATGCATGCGGCCAGATTGCAAATCTCTATTTTTTTAAATTAATAATTAGAAATAGGAAATGTTGGAAAAGTAAAATGATTTTTTTGCCCCAGAAATTAGAATTATAATCTATTGTTAAGAAATACTTCTTGATAATATGTTAGGGTCGACAAGGGCTTTAAAATAACCCAAGGTAAACAAAAAACCAGTCATATGTTTCTTGAAAAAATCTATATAAAATTAAGCCTCAGGTAATTCAATGCATTCGTGAATTAATATAAAAAATCCCCATATTATTTGTTTGAGGATGCTATCTGATGCATTACTTTACAAAGCTTTAATTACCTTAACTATATAGTATGTATGTGTTATTATATATATATATATATATATAATACATCTTATTTATTATATATATATATATAATATATATATATATACATTAGTTAATTTTAAAACCTTAAAAAATGTACATCGTAATGAGTTGAATGAACCCTAAAGTCTTCATTTTGAGCTGAATGAATTGGTCCGGAAGACTCATTCAAGTACTCCAAGCAAGAGACTGGTTCGAATACTGGACCCTCGATAATTTGTATCGTTTTTTCACGTTTATTAATACAAAATAAATTCTGACGCGGTGGTCCCGCATGTTGGGTGAAATTTTTTTAGAATGCGTGTTTCGTGCTTAACAACCCCTTATTTCCTAAGGTTCTGGTTTCTTGCTTTAATGACTTAAGCAGTTACCCAATTTATGTCAGATATTTTTCAGAGGGAAATTGCGCTAAAACCTGTAAAAGATAAACACTAACTGAGCTTTAATTCTAGTTCGAATTAATAGTGCGCCACTGCCTATTTCAGAGGCATGGTTTTGGATAACCAAGTGGAAATTATGTGCATTTCCTTGGAAAAGTACAGTTCAAAATGGAGTACGAGCAGGCTCTGGATAATTGAGTAATGCTTAGGCTTTAAAGCATAACCGAAACCTTAAGCAAGTGGGTTAGTTATGAACGGAAAACACGCATTCCAAAGGATTTCGCCAACATGCGGACCACCGCCGCCAGGAATTGTTTACTTTGTATTTTTTTAATACAACCTAATTGTTGCTTTACATTCTGAGCATACGCCGTTTTGATATAATATTCAAAAAAGTTTAAAATTCAGTACATATTAAACTGTTTAAAGAAATAAATGTATTATATTTTAAACATCATATTTTTCAGTCTAAGTTCATTTATTTTTTACTCTTGGGTCAGTAAAAAATTAAAACATAAATGGATTGATGGTAAAAATCTCGTAATTACCCTAGGTCTTTGTCTTACTTTTATTTGATTTACTAAACGATTGGCAATACTGTATTGAAATTTTAAAAAAAAACTGACGCACCAATCTGGTAGAGAATAGAGCAAACAGATTTTTACTTTACTCAGGCGCTCTTCAGTTGTGATGAGGCCCAACTAAAATCATAAACACAAACTTGTACAATTGGATCTGTTCCCACTATGGTCGGGTAGTGACATTTATGTTAATTTGTNACTTTTTCACTCTTTATTCTCTCTCCCCTTCCCCATACTGTTCCCCTTGGATTCGAACCTCTAATGTCAATGTGAATTGTTTGTGGTTCCTTAACTTATCCGTTTGCGCCAACCCGAAGATGTTATTTCAGACAGCAAATTTTAATCTTAAGTCTAAAACAATCAAAATTAATTATTCTTTATTTTTTTAAGAAAACGATGGTGCTGCTTCGCGTGATGAGGCCCCAAGTTTTTTTGGAAAACAAAAATACATCCCGGAATATTTATTTGGATATATTTAGAAGATTATATCAAAAGACAAATTATGCACATTATGAAATGAAAGATATAAAATGACGTACAAATCCCTAATCAGCTTAACTTAAATAATAATAACAAGCTTTACTTTATATGTAACTTTAATTAGAATAACTTGATTTACACATATTTTTTTTAGATTTTTAGCGGCTTTCAATAAATTGTTGACTTAGTTTTAATAGTTTTTTTTTGGAAAAAACGGTGGTTACGCGAGCGGTTTTACATCGTACTTCGTTCGGGTACTGAAGGTAAAACTGTTTGCTATATAATTTCTTACCACGTATACGCAAACAGCCGATCCGCCATCGTATCCGTTGCGCATTTAATACGCTCTGGTTCTTGCCCCGTTTGTATTAGCAAAGCCGATCTAGGTACAATGACGTCGTAACAGATCGTGACAAAACATCGCTTTTATATCTAACAAAGACAAATCATTTTATAGTTAAGTTAACTCGGGTTAGAAGAATGTCAAACACAAAGTATATTAAATAGAATAAATAGATTTACGCATAAAAAAATTATTTCAAAAGTTGTATAGTGAAATACTAGATTCGTAAATGCGATCGCCTTTCTCCTTATCGGCGGGGTACATCTCCGGGTAGTTTTTCTAGCCCTAGCGTATCCGTCTGGTTTGCCTCCCAATAATCCTACAGCGTATTTAACTAGGATACCTTAATAGGATTCGCGGATTATGTATGCTTTCTGTACGTTGTTTAAATACGACTATCAAGCAGGATATCGAAATAAATTCAAATTAAAATAAATACTATTTATTACTTACAATAAGGTGAAGTTGAAATTTTTAAAATAATTAGGTTAGTCTAGAAGCGACGTTTTAATATATTTTGGTCCTTTGAAAAGAGTTTTCTTTTATTTTCAAGTTCTATGGTTCTCAACCTTAATAGCTTATCTTATAAAAGTTATGTAAACTAGTTTATTTACCTGTTTGGTACATAATTAGTACGTTAATTGTTTCTATTATTTATGTCTATGATTGTAACCACAATATGTGATTACTTATCCATAAAAATAGGTAACATTTTTCAAAACAGCAAGACAAACACAACACTGGTGTTTCTTAAGGCTAAGAAAATACAAGAAGTAGAGTCGATAGTTAGGTAATTAAAAAATGTTTTGACCAATACTTGAGCTTTTGTATTTTTTAGTAAAAATACAAAAAAAAATATAAATCAAAAATGCAATTGCTGGCAGATTGCAAATCTCTATTTTTTTAAATTAATAATAGAAATAGGAAAATGTTGGAAAAGTAAAATGATTTTATTTGGCCCATAAAATTAGAATATAATCTATTGTTAGAAACATACTTCTTGATAAATATGTTATAGTCGAAACAGGGCTTAAAATAACCCAAAAGGTAAAACAAAAATTACCAGTCATGTATGTTTCTTTGAAAAAATCTTATAAAATTAAGCTCAGGTAATTAATGCATTCGTGAATATAATATAAAAATATTTCCATATTATTTGTTTGAGGAGCTATCTGATGCATTACTTTACAAAGCTTTAATTAACCTTAACTATATATGTATATGTATGTGTATATATATATATATATATATATATATATATATATATATATATATATATATATATATTATAATATATATATATATATATAAACAATAGTTAATTTTTAAAAACTTTAAAAAATGTACATCGTAATGAGTTGAATGAACCTAAAGTTTCATTTGAGCTGAATGAAATTGGTCCGGAAGACTATTCAAAGTACTCCAAGCAAGAGTACCTGGGTTCGAATACTGGTACCCTCGATAATTTGTATCGTTTTTTCACGTTTATAACTACAAAATAATTCTGACGCGGTGGTCCGCATGTTGGGTGAATTTTCTTTAGAATGCGTGTTTCCGTGCTTAACAACCCATTATTTCCTAAGGTTCTGGTTTATGCTTTATGACTTAAGCAGTTACCCAATTTTGTCAGTATTTTTCAGAGGAAATGCGCTAAAACCTTAAAAGATAAACACTAACTGAGCTTTAATCTAGTTCGAATAATAGTGCGCACTGCCTATTTCAGAGGCATGGTTTTGTATAACCAAGTGGAAAATTATGTGCATTTCCTTTGAAAAGTACAGTCAAAATGAGTACGAGCAGTGCTTGATAATTGAGTAACTGCTTAGGTTTAAAGCATAAACCGAAACCTTAAGCAAGTGGGTTGTTATGAACGGAAACACGCATTCCAAAGGATTTTCGCCCAACATGCGGACCACCGCGCCAGAATTGTTTACTTGTTTTTTTATAATACAACCTATTGTTTGCCATTTTACATTGAGCATACGCCTTGATATATATTCAAAAAATTTAAAATTCAGTAACATATTAAACTCGTTTAAGAATAAATGTAATTATATTTTAACATCATATTTCAGTCTAAGTTCATTTATTTTTACTACTTGGGTCAGTAAACATTAAAACATAAATGGATTGATGGTAAATATTTCGTAATTACCCTAGGTCTTTGTTTACTTTTATTTTATTTTACTAAACGATTGGCAACTGTTTGAATTTAAAAAAAAACTACAGCACAATCTGGTAGAGAATAGAGCAAACAGATTTTACTACTAGCGCTCTTCAAGATTTGTGATGAGGCCCCCAACTAAAATCATAAACACAAACTTGTCAATTGAGTGTTCCCACTATGGTCGGGAGTGAACCATCTATGTTAATATTGTTTATCTATGATCAAATCTGTTTTGACGATACCTACTTTTTTACTAAGTTTTTTTCTTATCTTTCAAGTAATATTCCTGTTATATTTATTATAAAAGGATTTAGTGCGTTTGTTTACGATGGAAAGTGATAATGAAATGATAGTAAACGACATAGATGAATTGTTTCCCGATATCCCCGATAATCCTCAACCGTCTTGTATAGATGACGAAGCAATTACGGTTAGTTGTACATTTAATTTTTATTAATTGAGCATTTAGGTATTTATATATTTTTGTTTATTATGATATTTGTTTGTTATGTATGTACGTGGTTATGTTGTATGTAGAATATATTATACAATGTATTTTTGTTAATTCTGCATAAAATAGTATAATTATGTTTCACTGATTCTATATATAAACAAATTCAGTTTTTTTGTTTCATATATATTGTTTTTCCTTCTGGAGATAAAATTTTATATGCACCACGTGAATAATGCCCTATTATAACCCTCGTCAAATTATCAGCTAATTGTAATTAATCCCTCGGCTAAAGCCTCGGGATTAAAATAAATAATTCCCTCGGCTTGCGCCTGGGGATTTATAAATCATGATTCCTTCGGCTTTCAGCCTTAGGAATCATTACAGTGACCAGGGTTATAATGGGGGTCATTATTCTTGGTGCATAAATAACTATTATCAGTCTATATTATACAATTATAAACCTAAAGCTAGAAATAAAAAATGCAGACGTTTGATGTGATGAGCCCTCTTAAGTAGAAACTACTTGAGTGAGGGCTCATATCGTATTTTTTACCTATTTATTTACTTGTAGTATAGAATTCAATGTAATAAAAGCTTAGGTTTAAAAGAAATATCAAAGACATAACAGTTGTTGCGGTCTGTAATTGTTAATTGTTGTCTAATAACAGATTTGTTAATCACCAGAGCGAATAATATTTTGTTACAACTACCTTGACATTGGTAACATTGAGTTCTGCGTTAATTACATAAATCTAATTAAAGATCAGTGTTACAGAAAAGTAGCCAAAATTAGTTGTTCGAAGTTAGTAGTTGTTGTTTACGGAAATACGTAAACAATTAAAATTAGTTTAACTGGATAGGGTTGAATAAAGTCATAGAGATATTATTATTGGAGAGGCCCTATCCGTTGGATTTCCGAACATTGTAAAAATAACCACAACATGTGTGTGTATGTATGTGTATATATGTGTGTGTGTATGTATGTATATGTATGTGTGTGTATGTATGTATGTATGTGTATATGTATGTGTGTATGTATGTGTATGTATATGTGTATGTATGTATGTGTGTATGTATATTTGTGTGTATGTGTATGTATGTATGTGTATGTGTATGTATGTATGTATATGTGTGTGTATGTATGTATGTGTATATATATACCTTTCTTTGTTTTTGCTTTTTATTAAATTAATATTTACATTTTTTATTAATATTATATATCTCTCTCGTTATATTTTAATACAGAGTGATCAATGATTGATATCTTGTGATATTTCTTATAATAATTTTAGTATTTATGGTTTTTTTCTTTCCTTTTAAAATTCTATTTTAATTGTTTCAAATATATTTCTGTTATATGTACTAAAAACTGTACCTACTTATAATTAGTTTATTATTGTTAGTTTAAACTTATAGTTATATCATTTTTAATGTTCCTTTTTAATTTATTTTTTTTTTAGTCTTTACCTTTTATAAATGTTTTAAAAGGCTTGTAAAAAGCCGTTTATGTTATAAATAAATAAATAAATAAACATAATCCACTATTAGTATAATCATAATCAATTAAAAAAATATAAAATTACAGCCTATATTAAAACGTTTTAAATATAAATCAAAACTTAAAGAATGAGTGAAAAAAAGACGACGATTGTTTTGTTATAACCTTAACTCACTTTTTGAGGAGGTATCAATGAGGTTACACAGAGCCCCTGAGAGCCCCGAATAGATTTCTAAGACTCTTAAATGTATAAGGATAGGGGATGCTCCATATATCCATCCGTATAAATAGAGACGGTCATTGGCGTTTCAAAGTGAAGTTGCTAGGTTGGCAATACCAAAGGGCCTTATTTAAACTGAGAGGCAATCATAGCTTCTTCTCCTTGGCAGGGTGCCAGAAAAGTTAATCAACTTTAGAGGTAGTGTTGACTTGATATATCTTGATATATACATAGAAACCTCAAAAACATTTATTAATTCTTGTTTAGTATGCCCCCTCCTAAAAAAGTTGAAAATTCGCTAAAAATATAAAATACTTCCTATCTATAATTACAGATTAAAATACTTGTTAGGAGAGTTACACAACAAACTGAATAATTTCTGTCTTTTGACCAAAACACTGTTATTATAACTACCTAAGAACATCCTTAACATACTTCTTTAACATCTTATAAAATGGTGACTAAACAAAATTTAAAAACGCAGCAGCGTTCCGCGGATTATATATATATAAATATATATATATATATATATATATATATAATATATATATATATATATTATATATATATATATATATATATTTATATATATATATATTTATATACATATAGAAACCACGTAGAAAACTCCTATACTAACCTGTGTAAAACAAATCAGACATGCCTGATTAGCTGATCAGATGTCTGATTAAATATAAAGTGTAGCTAAAATTGGAATAAGTGCACATGAGCCTTTTAGAATTTACGTAACTCATTTTGTTACAAGCTTTACAGCTAGTAACTCATTTTGTCTGTATTTTCCAAAGGAAATGCGCATAATTATTTTGTTGGTTGTACAAAACTATGCCTCTAAAATTAGAAGTACGCTCTATTATTTGCACAAGTTATAAGCTCAGTTACTTATCTTTAAGCTTAGTAAGTTATCTTTAAAGGTTTTAGTGCATTTTCTATGAAAAATTCAGACAAAATGAGTTACGAGCAGTGCTTGACAATTGAGTGACTGCTCAGGTTCTAAAGCATGAACCGGAACCTTTAGAAAGAAATGGGTTGTTAAGCACGGAAACGCGTATTCTAAATTAAATTCGCCCGACAATGGACCACCGCGCCGGAATTATTTATTTAGTAGTTGTAAACTTATATAATGTAAAAAACTATAAAAATTATCATTCCAACCAGGATTGTTGTTAAGCACGGAAACACGCATCCAAAGGAAATTCGCCCGAAATGCGGACCACCGCGCCAGATTTTTTATAATAACTAAGTCCTGAACTTTATAGAATGGATAACATTTTTATCGACACTTAACTAAATAAAGATTCGAATGGTAAACAGAAAATCCGTTAGATCAATATTAGTTTTCAAGTTGCAATATGGAACCTTTCTCTCTGTTATTTGCATAATATTACAGTGTGCTGTTTTCTGATGGTGCGTTTTTGTAACCCAGATTCCAGATTCAGAATGTGATGATAAATATTTATATTTTGTTTATTAGGTCACAATGTCTTGGAGCTAAAAACTTTTTATAAATGTCAGTACAGCTCAGTAAGTATTCAACAGGTAACAAGGAATAAACTTCGTATAATCTTTATTAAGTATCAAGAAATACAAACATATTTTGTAATATTATATTTTTTATTAATTTCGGTAATTCCAATTTCAATTATATTCTTCGGAATTAATTGAAGGTCAGAGTGAGTTCGGCGCCCTGATGAGTTGGACGTAACGAAACAGAGTGGGACATGACATTATTTCGAGCCATCAAGTATGACGAATGTCGAATGATGGAACAGTTCCCAGATGTAGCATTGCATTTTGCTTGTTACATTTCCTTGGTGTCTCTCGCACAATTATATTGTGTCAACTATTCATGTTTTGCAAAACTCGGTAGTATCAAAATGATATAAATTCCTAAAGTTATGGTTTTGTTCCGAAATTTTCAAAATATTTAAGTGTTTAATTTTAAGTTCATTTTGCTAAATTCATTTTTTTTGAGGCGCCTTATTTTTATTAAAACTGAAGTACTTGATATTAAAGAAGGCTTAGGCCTATGGTAAGTTGAGATAAGTCTTGAAGAGACTTGGTAGTTCGCCCACCCCTACTACCAACTGAGTTGGGCTTAAGTAATTGTTATAATTTATGTTTGTCGATCTAGAAGAAAAACATATTCGTGATTGACGATCTAAAATACGAACGCATTCATATTTGTCGATCTTGAAGAAAAACATGAAATTAATTCACCGGTTATTAGCGGCTTCTGTTGGAATTTTCTAATGGGCGGAAATTGCAAAATAGTTAGTCTAACATAGTAAACATTATAATATAATCGTTTATACAGAAGTAGAGAAGGGTTTTTTTGGGTTGCGCAATACTTTAAACATTGAACTTGAAATGGAAAAGATTACAGATTAAATCTTCCGAACTTGAGGTCAAGTTCGTTTGGAATTTCCAGGGAACTATGACGTCCAGGTGGTACCTTAGTCACGCATAGGTGCATATGATCCCGTGGTAGGAGTCGACCAAGAAGTAAAAAAAATAGTTTTTAAAACGGCTTGTGGTTTTTTATACACCAAAATGGTGTCATAGAACCAAACCGTGGAAATTACAAATTATAATAAAAAATTGCGCTTATATATATATATATATATATATATAATATATATATATATATATATATATATATATATATATATATATATTGTATGTATGCATTTCAAGAAGAGTTAAGTGTAGCGTAGTACCTACCTAACTAATAATTTTATCATGCAGTGTTAATTGATCTAAACCAAACAATACACCACAAATTTCACTTAATATTCATCAAACTTCTTTGATGTATCCATTTTTTCTCAGATCTATAAAAACTTTTATACTTATCATAAAATTTTATTAGCATGTAAAAATATTAAAAAAGTCAATAATTGTGTACCTTTTATTTTTCTTCTTCTTTTTGTTAATATTAAAGCAAAATAAGAGAAGAAATTCTTCTTAAAAAATGATAAAAGTCGAATAAAACAAATAACTTGATTGGACTAAGTCGTAGGACGAGATGTTTTGGTTATTTAAACTTGAAAAGTTATAATTGATAAAATCAACAGAAAAGATGTAAATTTGATTTCTGGGAAAGGATCATGAAGTTTATATTTGCAAAGTCTGTTCAACTTTCTTTAAAAAAAAAATAAAACATTTTATTTTCTTCAATATTTTTTTTTTATTTTAACGTAAATTATGTTGCGGCCAATACACAGAATGAATGAACTTTAAACTTCCAAGTTTATTTAATAGTCATGGGTTCAATCCCAGCACGGGGCTCTGGGATTTTTATGAGAGGGATAAAAATTCTGTGTACCACGTCCATCAGAAGGGACGTAAAGCCTGTGGTCGCGAGTCTGTACGTTATCAGGTACTCGTTAAAGATCCTTTACCCTATATGAAACAGGGTATAGGCAAAATTTAGGACCCTCATAGTAGATTCATTATAATACTATAGTGTGTCTGCCTTGTAGTTTAAAGTGTATGGAGGTTTTGTTTAACAGCGAGGTCACGTGTTGTTCCTAGTTTTCACTAGACTATTTAAGTCAGTGAAAATATGTATGATTGCTTGAAAGAGCATGAGAGGAACCATAGAAATCCACGGCTCTTGTGTCTAAATTAGATGAAATATACCTTCACTTGAAATTAAAAGGAGTAGAACACTATCTTAGGGAGCTGGCAAAAAGGGCCCAGCAACGTGGCCTACTTGCCTGGTAGTTACTACCACTCCCCCATATTACTACTACAAAAAGGGTACGGGGTACCTCGGAATTTTTCCTCATCACATCGAATTCGCAACACTCATCCTTTCTACTTTGGACTGGCAACATTACCCTGTGTTTTATGATTTTCAGAAATTTTTGCTGTCATTTGTTGGTTAATAAAATCATAAAATCATAAAAAATCATAAAAAAATGATTTTCCATATAGCATAACTACAGCGGTAGATTGATATTTGTACAAAGTTCCAATTCTTCAGCAATACACTAGGAGGTACAGAGATAGCAGAAACACATCTACACACACCCTTATGCACACACCCACACACAGACATACAGAGAGACACCTTTGATAAATTGGTATTTCTTTAGATAGTTACTCCCCTAGATGGTTACCCCCCGAAGGGTCCCAGGAATGGTGGACTGAATTCTCTAAAACCGCAATATAGCAACCTCCTCCCTCTCCGACCAACTCTTTCAATTTATTTACGTATTTAGAATTTACTTAAACGTGATTAGAGTCGTTTCCTACAGACATTGAGTTAGAACTGCATATCACGCCAGAGTAATTACTCCAACCACATGTTCAGTGAAAAATTAACACAAATAAATCATTATTTTTAATAAATCTGCGGCCCCGAGCGAGTTTCAATTAGCGATGAAGGTTAAACAGTGAAATTATATTTAATATTCGCGGTTTTAATTTAATAGGTCAGACATTATATGGCTATTTATTATTTATTGCAACATGTTAAGTATTGATGCATGAAAGATGTTTAATAGCTTGCAGGGCGCAGCATAACAGACATGGGCTGGTGCCAGCTTGACATAACATTGGCCATAGCCCCATGCCTGACATTACTCGTTAACAAAATATATAAATAAATTTTATTTAATACTAAAAAACCTTATAAGGACTTCTATTTTAAAATATTACTGATTGTGCGGGAAGCCAAAATCAACCTGTTTATTATAACGTGAACTCACACTTAGAGAAGGTTGCAATGAGGTTACACAGAGCCCCTGAGAGCCCCAAAAAATATTTCAGGCCTCTCAATGTATTGAGATAAGCTATGCCATCTCTAGTATAAACAGTATATCTATGATTGCGTTAATGAAAATATGAATAGATTTAAAAGAACCACTCAACTAGCGCTCTCTGTAAACAATGATATTTTTATGGAAACTAATCATACCAAGATTTAAATTAATTTATTATATTCCAGTCTAACTTGGAAGGCAACCAGACAAAATGGCGTCACACTATAAATTATCCTTATATAGAGATGATCTCGGGGTCATTGGTATTAAGAAAATTTCTATCCTGTTAAGTTGAGCCAAGTTTTCGAGCTAAAGTTCAAGGGTATATTTGGCGCACGCGTCAAACAGCGCTTAGAACGCATTAGCGATTAATTGATAACTCGTAAATATTGTGTTTATCATAAGAAATAATTATATGTTATTGCTAATAATGGGAATGTGTAATTATGCTGGTCTAAACTAATCACGACTTGTTCGTAAAGTCAGTCCTTCATATGATCAGGATCAATGTAGTAATAGAATTATGTGATAAGGATCAGTTTTGACTTTAGAAGAGACTAGATTGAAGGGAGTAGTTTGAGAAGTTCTTCTCTAAGGGGGGGGGGGGCGTGGGGGTATCTCTAAATTATTCGCGATTCAAAGTCCGTAGCAGCGCCACCGTCGCTGATAAGAAATTGATAACGGAAGGGTGATCATTGTTAATATCCTTATGGGAGTTTTTTGGTTTTTCTTATTTGTGACGATTATTTCTTTAAATTTTTTATCAAAGTGCTTTAATTTAATTAATTTTAGGGGGTATGAACTCAGTAGAATCACTATTTTAGGGGTTTAATGGGTTGTCACGAGTATTTAAACTGAGTGATAAGATGGTGAAAATCATTTTAATTGCATTAATTTGTTTAAATTAGTTGTTACAGGTATTTAAATTAACTGATAACAAGCCGATTTTCACCGTAATGGTGTTTTAATTTATCAATTAATTTTATTTACACACTAAAATAATAAATAACTCAATAAATTCACGTTTTTGTAAAATGTTTGTTTAAATCATCCGTTTAGGTTTTATTATTTCTGGGTTAAATCGGAAAAATCCAATTCTGTAGTGATAAGAGTCTGTTCAGTACAGAATCGTGATGCATCCTTTCCATATATCTTGATTTCTTCTCAAAACAACACAACTCCAGTCTGATTTGTGTTCGACATTGTTTTGAAACTTTTACTTTGCATTCTTACACAAAATAATATCCAAGTAATGCACCCAATAAGCAATTTCCCTAAATAAGATTGTGAACGGGAATCGAACTCGATCCGTGATACCGCCATTCGTGACAGATTTACGGTTGTCGCTTGTAGTTCGATGCCTATATATGTCAACGGATATATGTTACTTCTTATATTTATAGATAATTAAAAGAATGTTCAAGATGTGCTTAACGTATGATTTTATCTTATAGTGTTGATTGTTCTAACCCTAACTATATCACACAGTTTATCCTTTGACACATGTATATATATATATATATATATATATATATATATATATATATATATATATATATATATATCATGATATATATATATTATATAATATTATAATATATATATATATATATATATATATATATATATATATATATATATATATATGCACCTCCGTGGCCGAGGTCGTTAGGCGTTAGTCTTTACACTGACCTTTGACACCCACGGAGGTCTGGGGTTCACATCCCAGGTTACGCTCTCAGTTTATAGAAGATTATTGTTTAGATAAATTTATCGCCAACTTTAGAATACACTTTGAGCGTAACGGTTGCTACTACCACCCAAGGTTGTTTCCGCAGGGGTTATTCCTGATGAGCCGCAAGGCTCTAAACGGGCATATATATATATATATATATATATATATATATATATATATATATATATACTCTGACAAATATTTCCTTGCATGTAGGTCAGTGGATCAACAGGTCTATGTTGATCCTCTGTACTTCGTAAATTTAAAAAAATCAGGTCTTATGTGTTTTAGGATTAGGGCAGGCAAAAATGGTCATTAAGTATTCAGAATTGTTTGACTAAATGCTACTTATTTAATCTAATCTCTAACTCATTTAAAAAAAATATATATTTTAAATTCGGTTTAAGCACTTTCGATAACATAAAGATCAGCTATAAAATTCCAGGTGCATGAATGTATGTAAAAAAAAATTTAATAAAAAAAACAATTTTATTCATGCAAGGTGATGACGAGCAATTTGGGAAATACGAAAAATGTCGCGTCCGTACACCCTTAACTCTGAATAACATGGAGTATACTCCTTCCATAGTTGTATTAAGCAGTGATTTAAATGTCTTTTAGAAACTGATTTTGGAGGAAACACTTCGTTTTTTAGGAAATGGAATTTAAGTATTGCGCCGACCCGTCTGAACCAAGTGCACTTTGTGATACCGTATCTGGTATAAATAAATTCGGTCTAAGTAATAACGTCCAACAGGTTTAGTCAGGTTAGTAACAAGGTTACAGTACATAACAGAATTAAAGTTGTGAACTTTAGTGTGATTTATATGGTCAGGACTTTGGAATCAAGTTGAGACTTAAAATCAAGTTAGGATTATCTTTGGGTGACTTTATTCCGTGCATAAATAAGTTATATGCAAAGTACGGAAATTTACTACCTTCTTAACTAGTTCCGTCCTACACATAAAGAGAATCAAAGACGGAATTATATATCAAAGTATGTATGTAGTTACATCAGAATTAATTTTATTTGGCGTAAATACATTAAAAAAAAATTAATACATAACAATCGATTGTTTCGATAGTTCCGAGTCAGTAGGAAGTCAGGTACTTGTAAAAGATCCCTAACCATAAATGAATTTAGGGTTAGGCAAAATTTAGGATCCACAATATTGGCATATATTGAGTATATGTTTCTGTCTTATGTTTAAAAGAGAAGGAAAGCTTAGCATATCAGTGCGGCACGTGTTGATTCTAGTTTAAAGCCATTGAAACTGAGAGTTACGTCACAGGTCTTCTGTGCATTAGAAACATATTGCACACACTAGGGTTCATTAGAGTGCCTATATAACAGAGTGAAGCCATTGGATAAAAAATGGCGGCGGTCCGACATCTTTTAACAAGAGATAGAGAAGAAGAAAAAGAAGAATATAGAGCCGCTATATTTAATATAAAATCTTTTTTACTTTACTTCATAAATTTTGCATTGAATAGCCGTTGTTATTTATTCTGTGATCTTTTTATTACCAGATTTTCATTTTGAAATTAATTTTAATAATGCTTTTGAAAATATAATTAATTATTGTGTTTAATTAAGTTAAGTTTTTAATATTAAGTATTTTAATTAAGTAATTGTGTAAACAAATTTACGTTTTAAGCACAATTATTTTAAGAAAACAATGGCAATAAATACGAATACCACAATGCAAACTAATATTTGCAATAAAAAATGACTTTGTTCATAAAAAAACAGTTTAAAAAGAAAATTTCACAGCCGATAACAAATGCAACGAACAGGAAACTGAAGCTTGTAGGGTAGAGTAACCTGATGTTTTGCTGCATAACGGTAACCTAAAAAGGGAAGGGATTGATCCAAGAATTGACCAATAGCTTTTGAGTAGCCCTATGGCTTCACTCTGTTATATAGGCACTCTAGGGCTCATATGTTAGCAACTATCTTCTATCTAATAGCGTTAGCAAAAAGGGCTCAAATATGTGACCTATTTGCTAGGTCACACATATATCACCACTCCCTAAAAACCCACTAATGGTGAAATAAAAAATGTTGCGCAGAAGCTTTTTGACTTAAAACGTCATTTTACCTGAAAACCAGAAAAAGAGATGTCAAGGTATGTAACTCAGACTCAGGTCTGGAACGACTCCAAATACAAATACAGGATTTACAAGTAAATCATTATACAATGTTTATTATACAATATCTCGTTGGATAATAGTAGCCATTTCTTTTATATTGATATTGGTCAGGGTCGGATCTTATTCAGAGATCAAGATCCCAGTAAAAGTTGCTCTATAAAATCTTTACTCTTCATTATTTACAGTCAAAGAAGAGTTGTACTTATGATGCGAAGAATGGTTTTAAGAATTATTGAAGAAAAGTTGCTCTTATAATTTCAAGAAGAGTGACTCTTTATAATTTAAAAATGAGTTGATAATGAAAAATAGCACATATGGTTTAAGAATTATTATAGAAAAGTTGCTCTTATAATTTCAAGAAGAGTGGCTCATTATAATTCAAAAATGAGTTGATAAGGAAAAATAGCACTTATGGTTTAAGAATTATGGATGAAAAGTTGCTCTTATAATTTCAAGAGAGTGACTCTTTATAATTCAAAATGAGTTGATAAGGAAAAATAGCACTTATAGTTTAAGAATTATGGAAGAAAAGTTGCTCTTATAATTTCAAGAAGAGTGACTCTTTATAATTCAAAAAATGAGTTGATAAGGAAAATAGCACTTAATGGTTTAAAAAGTTGCTCTTATAATTTCAAGAAGAGTGACTCTTTATAATTCAAAAATGAGTTGATAAGGAAAAATAGCACTTATAGGTTTAAGAATTATGGAAGAAAAGTTGCTCTTATAATTTCAAGAAGAGTGACTCTTTATAATTCAAAAATGAGTTGATAAGGAAAAATAGCACTTATAGTTTAAGAATTATGGATGAAAAGTTGCTCTTATAATTTCAAGAAGAGTGACTCTTTATAATTCAAAAATGAGTTGATAAGGAAAAATAGCACTTATAGTTTAAGAATTATGGAAGAAGTTGCTCTTATAATTTCAAGAAGAGTGACTCTTTATATTCAAAAATGAGTTGATAAGGAAAAATAGCACTTATAGTTTAAGAATTATGGAAGAAAGTTGCTCTTATAATTTCAAGAAGAGTGACTCTTTATAATTCAAAAATGAGTTGATAAGGAAAAATAGCACTTATAGTTTAAGAATTATGGAAGAAAAGTTGCTCTTATAATTTCAAGAAGAGTGACTCTTTATAATTCAAAAATGAGTTGATAAGGAAAAATAGCACTTATGGTTTAAGAATTATGGATGAAAAGTTGCTCTTATAATTTCAAGAAGAGTGACTCTTTATAATTCAAAAATGAGTTGATAAGGAAAAATAGCACTTATGGTTTAAGAATTATGGATGAAAAGTTGTCTTATAATTTCAAGAAGAGTGACTCTTTAATAATCAAAAATGAGTTGATAAGGAAAATAGCACTTATGGTTTAAGAATTATGGATGAAAAGTTGCTCTTATAATTTCAAGAAGAGTGACTCTTTATAATTCAAAAATGAGTTGATAAGGAAAAATAGCACTTATGGTTTAAGAATTATGGATGAAAAGTTGCTCTTATAATTTCAAGAAGAGTGACTCTTTATAATTCAAAAATGAGTTAATAAGGAAAAATATCACTTATGGTTTAAAAAGTTTAAAAGTTGCTCTTATGATTCAAATTAATGAAACTCCGTCATTTTTTAGTAGTTTTGTTATAGACCAAGAGCCCAGGGGTGTTTTGTTAATAAAAAGTGTAATGGCTGGAACCGGTCTCAATTTTTCGTAAATACCTTCCTGAACAAGGATCTGCAATTCTGCCGACTCGTATCGGATGGGTGTCCCAGGCAGAACCTTTGACACCTAAAGTGCGTTCTGCCTGGGACACCCATCCGATACGAGTCGGCAGAATTGCAGATCCTTGTTCAGGAAGGTATTTACGAAAAATTGAGGCCGGTTTCAGCCATTACACTTTTTATTAACAAAACACCCCTGGGCTCTTGGTCTATTAACTTGTCAGTTGTTTCTAGGAAAAACTTTTATAGAAGGACGTAGCATTATTAACTAACTTAGAGTCAAAAAAACATTTAAATAATCAAATAAAAATAAAATGTATATAAATTAATATTTGACTGATAATTGTAGTGTCTATCAATGCGTGTAATAAACAGAAAGAAGTATGAAATAACAGATAAATATTACGAAAGCTATATGGATAAATAGGATTGGTCGGACGCAGTAGATGCAATATGTGCAGTTAGCGTGATGTAGCCGGCAAGGTCTTATCTCGGGTACAGTGCTTATTAGTGCCGTACTAAATGTTATCAGCACTGTACTAATTAGTACTAATGAGTACATTTAAATATTTAATATTTGTGTTCGTAGTTCTTTTTAAATAAATCTTAGCAAAGGATCACGATCAAACCCTAAATTTATGTGACTAAAATATCGATCCCGGCTCACTCCTTGTTTTGTTGCAACTAGTCTCTAGACTAACTCTTGGTCTTTTGGTTATTTTTAGTGGTCGTATCAGCTTTGTACCGATTTTATTAAATTCACCGCCTAGAAAAACAGTGAAATCGGCACCGCACTCGATTTTTTTTCGCCCGTAATTTTAAATAATAAATAATGATAGCACAAAATAATTAATAATGAAAACTCATGAAAATGATAGCGTGTTTACTTGAAAGTGTTATATATACATATATTTATACACACACGAAACTTCAACAAGATGCAGAGTCTGCACCTGAAGCTTTAAAAAAATAAATTTGTGCATACTTTTATACAAAAATGAGCCTTGATGAAGCTCAGTTGGATACTTGGCAACTTGTTATGTATTTATGTCTGGCTGGTGTATGTATTATGTATTTATGTCTGGCTGGTTTATGTATTGTTATGTATTTAACCTCTAAGTATAGTTGTTTACAAAAAAGATTGTCACTAGGATATACGAGAATAAGGAAATAAAAAGAAATATTAATAACCTTAGTTGACAAATACAGGAAATTAGTCCATTAGAATATACAAGGAATAGATATAAATATATAATACATATTAATAGATGTAAATAAATAATACATATTAATAGAAATATATAAATAATTATTATTATACGATATATGATATTATTATAGTATTGATATACTATAATATTATTATATTTAGTTTTAGTTATATTTAATCTAAATCTTTCAAGAGACTGTCTTAAATAAAAGCCTGTGAGAGGACATTGTGATAAATGTATACATATATATATAAATATATATTATTATATGTAATACATAATATATTATAATATATATATATATATATATATATATATATATATATATATATATATATATATATATATATATATATATATATATATATATATATAAAGTGTGTAATGATAAATGCATTTTTGAATTCAGTAAGCTCCTTTAAGTCACCCCCCCTCCTCCTTTCTTTATATATTAGAATGGAAGGAGCAAGGTTATCAGTTCTTTGAAGGAGCACATCCCTAGTCATCTGGATATTTTATTTTCCAAACCCAGGTTTGGAAATATTGTAGGCTTGGCATAATTAAAGAATGTCGTTATCACCATATTTGACTTGGATGAAGCAGGAAATGCGACATACCCTTAAATAAAGATAATATTGCTCTCTACATGTAGCCGAGATTTATTAGCAATAACGGATTGCAACGCAGCTGCGTACAACCAACGTCTTATTCGCTTATTACTTATCAATCAAAGTATGTTTTATCTAAGTGTTTCAAGATGCGAAAATCTTTTATTATATAATTAAAAGTTTAAGATGTTTACAAAAATAAAGTATTATAATTTGTTTAGTTAACGGAGAGTGTTTACTAAACCACCATACACTTAAATTGTGTGATTTCCTTATTCTTGTCTCGACAATTATTTATTTAAAATTGATTCGGATTTTATTACATAGGATAATCCATAATAATTGCCATAGGCCTTGCCTCAGGAATTAAATTAAATACTCAAGGAGAAAAATTCATTCCCCAGGTGCACAAATAAATTGGATATCAGTTCTATCGACAAATTATTATTAATACTCGTGTGTGTTTTAATAGTATTAGATCAGTTTTGCCAACTTGTGAGGAAATATAAGTGTACTCTCAGGTTTTTACAATAATGGAAATTAGTAAAATATTGTTTACTTTGTTGTGATTTAAGTATAAACATTTGTCGTTAGATGAGAATTAGTTTAAGACATAGAAGAGACTAGATTTCATTAGATTAAATAAACAATATTTCACTACTTACACGTAGTATATTCATGTTTAATGAAGCTATTTCATGCAAAAAATGGAAATTCTATACATAACGTCAATAAGCATTTTCTATGCATGAATTAGCTTCATTAAACATGAATATGCTAAGTGTATTTAGTGATATAATATATCACTAAATACATAGTTTATTAACTCTTACAAAATCTAGTCTCTTCTGTGCCTCAAACTAACTCTCATCTAACGACAAATGTTTATACTTAAATCACAACAAAGTAAGCACTATTTGCCTGGTTTCCATTATTGTAAAACTTGACAGTACACTTATATTTCCTCACAAGTTGGCCAAACTGTAAAGACGTTAAAAATCATTTAACCCTAATTATAAGTGATAAAAGAAACTATGGACATTATTCTCTAACGATAATGTGTTAGAAAGTTTAGCTTGAGTCTCCTACTTTAGTATATGTTAACTAAGATTGAAGAATCTTCATACAAATATTAATGAAGAAATATGCAATGACTCAATATGTTTGTAGTCATATGTAAACCCAAGTCTTTCATATGTATTAAATCATATATATAAGCCAAGTTTTATCTTATCATAAGCATAAGTTTAATTCAAATGACTTGTAGTCGTTTTTTTAAAAAAAAATCGATTGAAATTTTGGTATAAGGGTATTCCTTTACGTGTCAAAGAAGCATTTTAAGTTTCGTGTTATTATGGCAAGAGTAATTACACTTTTTGTTGGATCGTCAAAGTTGAGCTTCGTCATTAGAGGTCAGTGCTTGGATAGGTGACCGCTAAAGCGAATGTAGTTACTGTCTGAGGGCGTGTCCGAAGAAATGAGGATGAGGGTAGAGAAATCTGATGTGGTTAGGATATGTATTGAGATACCCGCAGAGTATTTGAATACATTAATGATTGAAGGTAGTCAGGTAACATTTACTTTGTTTCAAAATTTAATCGAAGGAGGCCCTTTAGTAATTATATCTCTCCGATGTTTTAAAATTCAACCATTGCTACCCCTCTAGTAATAATATATTTATGATGTTCTGAAATTTAACTAATAGAGCTCTTCCAGTGATAATATTTCTATGTTTAACCCAAGTTCCATTTAACCAGAATTAATGTGCAAACATCAAAGTTATAAGATATCCTGGCTCCAACAACCGGCTAACCTTTCATAACCTATTAATCACCTTCTTCAATTATTATGTTTTACAAATTGCATTGACCTCAAAACCAAGTTAAATGCATTTCTCGATTACGAAATGTCCCAGGTATTACAATATATATGCACATAAATAAATATACCCTTAAATACAATTTAATAAAACTGATTGTTATTAAATAAATAATAAAAATACTTATTACACCTAAAATATAACTATTAAATCTAATTATGCGTAACTTCAGCCTTATCAATGTTTAATATATGATAAGACTTCACTTCATGTTTTACATCGCTTTATTTTTCGGTTTTATTGCATTCATTCTTTCTTTTATTGCCTTTCTATTTTTACTTTCTACGCATTCGCTATTCTTGAGATTTAAGGACTTCCTTTTCAAATAATTCACTTATAAAGTTCTAACATGACGAGAGTTAGACTTTGCTGTGTGTCCGAAATCCGTTTCAAAGGTACATATTAGAAAAAAATAAATGTAAACAAGGCCATTTATGTATTACACACACACACACACACACCACACACACACATATACATATATATATATATTTATATATATATATATATAATATATATATATAATATATTATATATATTTATACTATACATAAAAAAAAAAATAAAAAAAGGAAAAATAAATATAAATAAATAAAAAGAAAATAAAATAAAAAAAAATATATAAAAAAAGAAAAAAAATATATAATCAATATAAATAATCATACATTGTTAAAGATTTTTTTTAAATATGTATTGTATAATTTTTTGGTGGAAATAAAATTTTATTATATTATTATTATTAATTATTATTATTATTATTATATATAAAGCTGTCATTCTTTTATCTTTTTTTTCCTTCATTTTTACTTTCACTAAAAATCCGACACAGCGATTTTACTGGAATTATCCGTTCCAGACGTTATAAGACCTCCTGATTGGTTTTCAGAGTTGTCAGTGTGTGTGTGGGTGTGTGCTGTCATAAATGAAAGCGAAAATTTCGATTTATTAATATACAGGGAATAACGCTTGAGTCAACTTGAAATTAAGTACGCATGTAGTGCTATACAAAATTAAAAAGGTTTGTATCTACCGCTAGTTGAAGATGCATTCAAAGAATCAGTTACCGTCGATACTTGCTGTTGGATATGACTATCCCTAGACCGGTTTTGGCTTAACGCCATCATCAGCAGGCGGGGCAACATTCGAGCTCTCAACAAATAAAGTTGTATCAGTAAATAACTTCAGACTCGATGAGCACGACGAGATTTCTGAAGATGAATCGTCGTGCTCATTGAGACTAAAAGTTAATCACTGATATAACTTTATTAGTTGAGAGCTCGAGTGTTGCCCCGCCTGCTGATGATGGCGTTATGCCGAAACCGGTCCAGGTATATTCATATCTAACACAAGTATCGACGGTACTGACTCTCTATTGTACGGCTAGTATATTTATTGTATTTGTTGGATCGTTAATGTCAAGTATCATCAATCGAGGTCAGTGTCTGGATGGGTGATCACTGGGAATAAACCAGACGATTTTAACGTCTGTGATCGAATGAAGTGAGTCCTAAGGGGTGAGCACGAGCGTAGCGAATCCGAAAGATTTTGGAAACCCCGGACCAGATTTATTATAAAATTGTATTGGTTTATACCTACAGTCACCTAAGTCTCTGCATCTATCAGATTAGTAGTAGTAATAGTAGTGATAGATATGGGGGAGTGTAGTTACCAGGCAAGTAGGCCACGTTGTTGGGCCCTTTTGCCTGCTCCCTAAGATAGTGTTCTACTCCTTTTAATTTCAAGTGTAGGTCATTTCATCTAATCTAGACAGAAGAGCGTGAATTTCTATGGTTCCCCTCATGCTTTTTCAAGCAATCATACATATTTTCACTGACTCTTATAGTCTAGTGAAAACTGGGACAACACGTGCTCTCACTGTTAAACCAAACCTCCACACACTTTAACTACAAGGCAGACACAGTATAGTATTTAATAAATCTACAATGAAGGTCCTAAATTTTGCCTATACCCAGTTTCATTTCGGGTAAGGGATCTTTAACAAGTACCTGACAACGCACAGGCTCGAGACCCCCGGCTTTACGTCCCTTCTGAAGGACGTGGTACGCAGAATTTTTATCCCTCTCATAAAAGTCCTAGAGGCCCAAGCTGGGATTGAACCCGTGACTAAAGTCCATTCATTCTGTGTATTGGCCGTGTACCTTAACCACTACACCACGGGTGACTCTTATCTATCAGATTACCTTTAACATTTTTTTTCAAATTTGTCTAATTCATGATTAATTTATTTTCTATTTTATTATTATTATTACCTAACTATTTATTTTGATCATTTCACACACTCATCATGACACGTTGATCTAATGAAAACAATAAAAGGTCAATCGTAAGGCCGACAGATCGGAATGTCGACACTGTGCACAAGCAACAAGACGCCTTACCTCCACATGACATCACTAAAAATTGGTGTCAAATTCCCTGATAATATCTATATTGTTTTCTCTATTCTAATAGAAATTTGATGATTCATTGGACTTATCAAATATTTTGACAAAGATGTTGCGAAATTCGCTTTTATATTTTTTTTTGCTAAAATACCTGTTTCATTTAATAAATATATACTTTTTTTTAATTAAAAAACACTTTTATTAATTATGATTTATATAAATAGTTGTTTTATAAAATAAATAGTGGTAAGATTTAAATATAGGTAGTAGGTAAAATTAATACACAACGTGGAGGAATGATTTTAAGATTGTAGATCTAAAAATCGAGTTTTCTTCTTTCAACTCTTTAACACACGTTGAGAAAGGGAACAACCATGATAACAAACAGACACAGCGATTTTAGTAACTCGGCAATAGACAAGCATCACTGCGTTAAAGCTCTGACTATCGCAGACAATATTAACTTGGATATCTTTATAGAAACAATAAAACACTTTCAAGTTGTACTTCAATAAAAGTCCTACTTAAAGCACTTTACGACTTCTTGCAAAATGAAGTTCGAAAAGTTTGTAAATACCATTATACTACATGAAAACAAAGATTTCAATTCCAACGTTTCGAAATGGGTCACAGATGGCAGGGTCGTCTATCGTATTGTTTTTATCTGATTTTTAAATTTACAAATTTTAAGCCAGCTTGTTTATTTCCTCGGATCTTTGATAGGACAAAGCTATATGGATTATATCCTTTGATACTACCGAGTTTAGGAAAACATGAATAGTTGACATAATATAATTGTGCGAGAGACACCTAGGTAATGTAACAAGCAAAATGCAATGCTACATCTGGGGAACTGTTCCATCATTCGACATTCGTCATCATTGATTGCTCGACATAATGTCATGTCACACTCTGTTTCGTTACGTCTAACTCATCAGAGCACCTAGAGAGCCTGAACTCACTTTGACCTTTAATTAAAATTCCGAAGAATATAATGTGAAGTACTTACCAGAGACGAGCGGTGCTCTCTTACCGCCATCATGCATGGCAAGCAAAACATATATCATTTGATACAACCGAGTTTTGCAAAATATGAATAGTTGACAAAATATAATTGTGCGAGAGACACCTAGGAAATGTAACAAGCAAAATGCAATGCTACATCTAGGAACTGTTCCATCATTCGACTTTCGTCATCATTGATGGCTCTATATAATGTCATGCCCAACTCTGTTTCGTTACGTCTAACTCATCAGAGCACCTAGAGAGCCTGAACTCACTTTGACCTTTAATTAAAATTCCGAAGAATATAATGTGAAGTACTTACCAGAGACGAGCGGTGCTCTCTTACCGCCATCATGCATGGCAAGCAAAACATATATCATTTTGATACAACCGAGTTTTGCGAAACATGAATAGTTGACAAAATATAATTGTGCGAGAGACACCAAGGAAAGGTAACAAGCAAAACAAGGGCAAACAGGGTGCCGACAGAGCCTGATGAGTTAGACGTAACGAAACAGAGTGGGACATGACATTATGTCGAGCCATCAATGATGACGAATGTCGAATGATGGAACAGTTCCCAGATGTAGCATTGCATTTTGCTTTTACATTTCCTAGGTGTCTCTCGCACAATTATATTGTGTCAACCATATGGATTTCTCTGTTACGCCTCAGAAGCCAACTCATGAAACCTGCTACTCCCTAGGGCACTCGTAGCACAACTGCATCCTTCCTATCGTCGGGTTATAGACATGTCGAATAAAGTTTTAGTTCTTTATTATTGTGTAGTAGCTAATTGTAAGCCGCCTCCGTGGCCGAGGTCGTTAAGGCGTTAGTCTTTACACTGACCTTTCACACCCACGGAGGTCTGGGGTTCGCATCCCAGGTTACGCTCTCAGTTTATAGAAGATTATTGCTTAGATAAATTATCGCCAACTTTAGAATTCACTTTGAGCGTAACGGTTGCTACTACACCACCCGAGGTGGTTCCCGCAGGGGTATCCCTGATGAGCTGCAAGGCTCTAAACGGGCATTATTATTATAGTTAAATGTACATATTTAATGTTATTCTTACCTTGTTTAACATTATAAAGTTATGAATCCTAAGAAAATATAGAATGACTAGAATTAAAGTCAGTTGACATTAAGCATGTTAGATCTTAAAAGAGAAAAACACAACCTTTATACTCTTCTCCAATACTTTTAAACTCTATATGGGACAAGTTGTCTCATGCTCATCTATTTTCCTTGAAAACGGTGACGACACTTTTTGCTTTTACGCTTCCCCTATGGTTTATGCTAGAGAGTTAAAACTTAGTTCAATAATTGATCTTTAGGTCTAGTTGTGGTTCACCAAAAACTTAGAATAATACTATATATAGAAGGAGGACAGGACCGTAAACACAATGTAATTCTACTGATAACACGAAAGCAGGTTGACTGGTGCAATAAGTAATGCTGCCAACCTGACAAAAAACAATATTTTAAATATTGTCATAAATAATCTATTAATGAAGAAAGATCGTAAAGAACAAATATAATAACTTAAACACCTGCTGAGTATTTAATAAAACTGGTCTTAGATGGCAAAAGGGGTGGCGGATACAAGAATCTACATTTAGTTGACGAGGACTACTTTTTATATTATAACTTTAATAATACGTTAAACTACATTTAAAATGCTTTAAATATTGTAATGCATCGATATTTATATTAGTATTTTATGAATAATCAATCATTAATTAATATTAGAACATAATAATTCAGCAACCGGAAGTATTGCCAACTTTTTTTTAGAAAATTGTATATTGTTAGGGTGGCAGCATTACTTAGTTGCACCAGTGAACCGCCTTTCGTGTTATCAGTAGTGCTCCTTCTATATATAGTATTATTCTTGGCCTTTACGCTTCCCCTATGGTTTATGCTAGAGAGTTGAAAATTAGTGCAATAATTGATCTTTAGGTCTAGTTGTGGTTCACCAAATATAATTTTTTGATGACGTCACTAGCAGTAATTAATGACACAGCAAATATTTATATAACGAGAAAAAATAAAGTTAGCTAGATAGGGTGATACATAAAACATCGCATGATACAAAGTTCTTGTTCAATTATAATTATATCAAATGTATATGTTAATTAAAAAAATATTAATTCCGAAAACAAACCAATTAAGTTGAGATTTAGTTTTAAGTTATTTATTTAAGTTTATTTTTTTTATGAATACAACAACAGACAGTATTACCCTATATACAAAAATGAATATAAAATTAAATAAAATTGAATAAAGTATATATAATTGTCAAGCTTGGTTGCACTAAGAGTAATTATTTATTTATTTATTTATTAAATTATTAATAATTTAAGTGATTAATTAAAACAAATGCATGCACTGCATGCTTACTTATTCAAAATTCTGATCATTATATTAATGCAATTGTTTTATTTATTATTTATATTGCATGATCTTACTAACTATAACTTAAAAATTAATGAGAAATGAGATTAAAAATTATTAATAAACCAATAAAATGAAAATGAAATTAATACTTAAAGAATTAATTATAAAGTAACTGAATAAATATGAAGAAATCAAATTGAATTAAAAGAAATACCATTAAATAAATTGAAATTAGTACTAATTAAATTAATGTGTTACAAATATATTAGAAAAATAGAACAAAGTACCACAGCTGAAAGGCTGATTTGAGGAACAAAAATATAATATAAAATAATAAAAATAGATAAATAATAAATAAAAGAAATAAAAAAAGTAATATAATATATTTAGTAAGTGAGATAAAACTTGAAGTGATATACCACATTATAATATTGCCAAGTCATGTAGTTAAAATATTCATGTATATTATGTATGTATATGTATATGTTATTGTTTCCTTAATACATAATATAAATTTATATATATATATATATTAATATATATATATATAATATATATATATATATATATATATATACCATATATATAAGGTTTTGGTTAAGTGACTAATGTAAGGAGCAGCATCGAGTGGCGTCATTACCTAAATGGGTGACCGCGGCGGTGCCCCTTACAAGATTTTAGGATCCATTAAGTTACAAAACTTGATTAAATTAGGCATGATTATTTGATTAATTTTGGAAGTGACCGGTAGTCAAGTGATCAGTAATTATTTTGGTCAGTAAGTCGGGTTTATGGACCAACTGGTCACGGTCAGCTGTCCGGTGGCCACGCCTACACGTAAGGAAACACCGCGTGTTTCATAATTTTAGATAATCAAAAGTGTAGAGTGCTCACAGAGAGTAAGGACAAGAGAGGGTGGCAGCACTGAATTGGGCGCAAGCATCATTGATAAACAAAAAATAAGATTGATTCTTTTTTACGAATTTAAAAAAAAATAATTCAACATCTTATAATTGTAAATAAATACATATTTAAATCACATTTCTAGTTAACCCTCCGAATTTCATAAGTCAATCGGAAGTTCCGAGATTGTTCCAAGTTTTAACACTCTAGCAAAAATACGTTGGCAGTAGTGATGATAACAGACGCAAACACACACACACACAATCTAAATGAAATAATTTAAATATGTTATATATTTAACGTATTATACACTTCGGATCCGCTTCGCTTGTCTTCACGATACAGATATCCTCTAATTCATAATAATATTAACACCAGCAGCGTCTTTTCCCGAATTCACGTATAACTATTAAATTCGATCAAACAAATACGACTGGAAATAATGTCACTACCATGTGAACCTGGAACGACCCGAAACATTGTTTCAGTTATGAAATATTATTAACATAATCAATTTTATCGTTATTACTAGTTTTTAATTTAAATCATTTCTATAGAATAAATGTCGATCTTATTGTTTTAAAATGATTGAATAATTAATTTAAATTTAGTTAATGTAAATAATTTTGTGAATGATAATATCCTATGTAGGGCTAAATTTACATTGGATCAAGCATTAGTTTATGACGATTTATTAGCGCACTTTCTTTGAAAACAAAATATTTAAAAAGATAGCTAGTGTAATAAGGGGGCCGCCGGGGAGTGCTATCAAAATCCTTTTCAGTTGTTACAAGCCTCTCAATGTATTAAGATAGGGTATGCCCCTCTAGTAATATATCTCTATGCCTGGAAAGATGTTACAAGCCTCTCAATGTATTAAGATAGGGTATGCCCCCTCTAGTAATATATCTCTATGCCTGGAATGATGTTACAAGCCTCTCAATATATTAAGATAGGGTATGCCCCCTCTAGTAATATATCTCTATGTCTGGAAAGATGTTACAAGCCTCTCAATGTATTAAGATAGGGTATGCACCCTCTAGTAATATATCTCTATGCTGGAAAGATGTTACAAGCTCTCAATGTATTAAGATAGGTATGCCCCCTCTAGTAATATATCTCTATGCCTGGAAAGATGTTACAAGCCTCTCAATGTATTAAGATAGGGTATGCACCCTCTAGTATATATCTCTATGCCTGAAAAGATGTTACAAGCCTCTTCAATGTATTAAGATAGGGTATGTCCCCTCTAGTAATATATCTCTATGCCTGGAAAGATGTTACAAGCCTCTCAATGTATTAAGATAGGGTATGCCCCCTCTAGTAATATATCTCTATGCCTGAAAAGATGTTACAAGCCTCTCAATGTATTAAAATAGGGTATGTCCCCTCTAGCAATATATCTCTATGCCTGGAAACATGTATCTATTTCCCAGATAGCACAAATACACCTAGACATTGATTTTTGTACTTAGTTTAAACTGTCACACATATTGACTGACAACTTTGTGGAAAACTATTCAGGATGTCTTAAAACCCCTGAAACGTATAATTCAGGTTAAATCTGAATTTCATAATGTTTAGCAATTACAATACCTTTCTGATTATACTCTAGATACACCTAGGTACCCTACGTACTGGTACAACAGGGCTCTTTATGCTTACTATACAGATTCTTGTGTTATGGTATTTTTAGAAAGGTGGCTGCCGTCAGTTATCCTCTATGTGGAAATATTTTGGAAAGTAGTTCATTACGAAACTGAAATCTTTTCTGCAGTCAAAATTTTGATTAGTACTCTTCCTCATTTTACAAAGGTATATAGGTAAAGTAGTCTGCCTCCGTGGCCGTGATCGTAAAGACGTTCGATTTCGGCACCGGAGGTCCGGGGTTCGCAGCCCGGGCTATACTCTAAGATTTTATGAATAAAATTTGTATTAAAAAGATTTTGCCAACTTTAATTAATTCTTAGAGTGTAGTAGATGCAACCCACCTGAGTTGGTTCCCGCAGGGCGAATACCCTGATGGGCCGAAAGGCCCTAAAACGGGCATTTTATTTTATTTTATTTTATATAGGTAAAGTATTATGTTTGCAAAAAATCCGAAACCAGGGATATCGACTGTCATTGGCCGATTCAGATGTTTAAAGTCATTTTAAAAAGTTTTCATAATGACGTTTGTCTGTATCTGTGTGTGTGTGTGTTATCATCGTAGCGTCTAGTTTATTTACGCTAGAGAGTTGAAATTTTGTACAAAAATCAGTATAGAGATAATTGTGCTATTAAAAAAAAAGTTTAATGGCGTCATCAAACCGCAATAATGACAGCGAAAATTTTAAAAACTTATTGATCACAAAAAATGATGAGGTCGGATTGAGATTTGTCAAGTATGTAGCTATGTGTAAGACTAACATATTTACCAAGTTTCATCTCAGTATCAGCATTAGTTTAACTTTTTACAAATGACTTGTGTACGTTATTTAAAAAATTGTACAAAAAAAAACAAAGAATGATCTAGTTGAATTGAAATTCGGTACAAGTGTATAGCTTTACGTCATAAACAAAAGAGTTTTAAAACAACTTTTATATTCATGATTTTTGTTGGATCATAAAATATAAGCAACATTAAGCATGGTCAATGCTGGATAGGGGACCGCTGAGAATAAAGAAATGTATTTACTATCTGAGTACGAGTGAAGCGAGTTCGAAGTTGTGCTGCAAATTTAACGACTCATATATTTTAAGAACGACCTAAGCGAGTAGGAAGGATTAGCGTAGCGATATAATATATATATATATATATATATATTATATATATATAATATATATATAATATATATTGGTAGGCAGATCTATAGATATTTAGCCTTCAACTTTAAAGTGCAATGCCTTTTAAAGGAATTATTCTAGTAGAGGGACTTCCCAAATTCAGTTTGGAATTTTCTCGAATATCAGATGAAACACACAAGAAGACTGAGACTCGAGACAGGTTTTCCCCTCCTACACCATGGAAACGCCTGTATGACGTTATCTCTAAAGACTTAACGCCGTTTACACACCGCATCGGATCGCACTGATAATTGGTTTAGTACATACGATTCGACGAGTATAAAACCTTCCATTAGCACCATTAGCAAGTCCAGAAATGTTTTAAATTAATACCATCGGTAAAAGTTTAAACTAAAGAGTGAGATGTGATAATTTTAAAATAAATCGATTCTGGCAAAGTGATACTGTTAGTCTTACTTTCTTAGAACAAGCAACCCATAGAGAAGTTATACCTTCTCTATGGTAATGGAGATGGAAATATTCTTGCAAAGGAAAGCACTCGTATACAGTGCAGAGAAAGTTCCAAGTATAAATATTTTTCTTCTTATCGCTATCGTTTCTTTCATTTCCTCTACGTCAGACTCTCTTTCCTTTTATGGTCCAAAAGCCAGGCTTAAATAATGTGGCTCATTTTGTACTACTTCAAACCAAATTTTTCTAAAAAATACCTTAACTTATGATGGAAAAGCATAGTTTGCCTATAAGGCGCGGTCGAATATCCACGGCCTTCTAGAACGTTGGATCACCAACAAACTTTTTTTATAACCTTTTTTTTCAAAATTTTCAGTAATTAGCCGGATTTGTGATAAATGAAGCCTATTTCAGTAATCTGCACGCTATTTTGGGTCATTTCAAAGAGTATTTACATTCACTCAACGATTTATTTTTAATTTAACTTGGTACATACATAACTACTGTTAGACGTCAATATTTTGTGTTATATTTTGACATGTCATATTTGTTAACATTGACGTCTAACAGTAGTTTAGTATGTACCAAGTTAGATTAAAAATAAATCGTTGAGTGAATGTAAATACTCTTTGAGATTAACCAAAAGAGCGTGCAAATTACGGAAATAGGCTTCATTTATCACAAATCCGGCTAATTACTGAAATTTTTGAAAAAAAAAGTTATAAAAAAAGTTTGTTGGTGATCCAACGTTCTAGAAGGCCGTGGATATTCGACCGCGCCTTATCCAGAGTGGAGCCTTTCATATAAATGCGCTCTTTAAAAAAATTAGATAATCGCACAAATTTCAGTTTTTTGCAATAAGTGGTTCCTTGCAGATCGTGTGCAGGTTAGAAGAGAACATTTTTTAAGCTGATAAAATTTTATCTTATAAAACTGATAAGTTTTTCATATACCGAGGACGAGCGAAGCGAATCTGATGCGGAGAGAACGAGTAAAAGTAACAAGTACTTAATCGTTCCAAATTCAACGCAAATGTTTGATTCCGATTATTACAAATTTATTAAAGAACCATAAATGTTTTATTTAAACCATAAACTTACAATATTTGCGTTTGTTTTATATAAAACTGACAGAGACAGGAACATCATTTTTATCCCTTTGTGTTTTAGTGTATTATGAATTTGGCCATTTCCTGCAAGTTAGCAGGCTTGAAAAATTTGGTTCTCAATGATATGCGATAGACACTGCCATCTCTATGTATCTATAAAGATGTATTTTGGAGGACTTGAAAACGTATCTAAGGGAAAGTCAACTAAACCTCATTGTCGTGCCCTACTCATCTTTTTACAAATAAAGAAAGTTCAAGGGTCATCTTATTATAAAGTCAAAAATTTTTGTATTCTTCATTATATTTCAGGTTTTCTTTTTTATTTAGATCCTTGGCACAAAACCAATGATAACGTGTGAATATTTTAAATTCGTTATAGGAGGATGAAGCTTAAGTGTAAATAAATCCTGTCGTCTCTATACTACGAATTGTTCTACGGCAAATGGACTTAGTGCGTCCCCCCATTCATTCAAGATCTTTGAATAGATTTCAAATTTGGAGAGGAGGCGATAATTAACATCACTCATGGAGATATACTACTAGAGGGGTCCTATTTGTTGAATTTTAAAAAATAAAAAAAATAACCTGGCCAGTGACCACCCTTGATTATTAATATAATGAAATGAAGAGACCAAAACGCAGTGACTTATATAGTAGAATGCTGAAAATATAAACAAAACACAATCTATGTGTAGGAAGCTGAAAACAATTGATTCATTAAAACCTTAACTCACTTTTAGAGGAGGTTTCATTGAGGTTACATAGAGCCCATGAGAGCCCCAAAATGATGTTTCAGGACTCTTAACGTATTGAGATAGGCAATGCCTTCTCTAGTATATAACTCTATGATAACACTAATATAATTTAATAAAGAATTTTTTCAAATTGTTACTTACTTTGAAATCTTCTTGTTGCCAAATTTCTTTCCTCCTCAAATTTTCGCAGCACGGTCAGCTACACCGGTAGAGTAAAATTATCCAAACATTTTTTTTAATCGTTATAAAGTCCAATACTTGATTAAATTCACGCAAGAATTTCGATTAAGAATTTAAATTCACTAGGATTGTAGGAGACCTAAGTATAAATAAAATTACATTATAGGAATATAAGGGGAGAAATGATTGAGATCGAGTGAGACTTATTTTAATAAGATAGTAATAAGTCCTACTCCATCTCAAGTATTGCATATAAATACCTCCTAGTGGTAATGCTTGCCTATGATTAGTCACAGTGATTACCATCAGCTTTACGATTTTTGTACGATAGACCTATTATTACTTATTGTATTATATTATTTATATATTATTATATTATTATTTTCATTATTTATTCTGTAGGTATATAGAAAAGTATTGTGTTTGCAAAAAAATCCGAAATCGGGGTGTCACCGGAATATCCGTTTTAGCTGTTGTTCCTAAGTAGAGTTTACAATGTAGTCTGTCTGTAAATGTGTATGTGTGTGTTTTATAGCGTAGCGCCCAGTGTATTTATGCTTGAGAGTTGAAACTTTGTACAAAAATCAATCTAAAGGTGCAACATTATGTTTCCACTCTCAAGCATAAATACACTAAACATAAACATAATAAATAACTTAACAAAATAACTCATGTAATGTCATGCTTTTTTTTAATCAAGTTTTTTATTCAAATTATGCTGTCTATGTTTATGCAGTCTATGTAATAATTTACAATCAATTTGTTTTCCTTGTTATTTTTATTTTATTGTAAAATTTTGACAACTGAAAAACTTTGTAATAAAGTAACATCAAGTGTGTAAATAAATAAATAAACTTTTTTACAAAAATCAGTCTAAAGGTGCAGTTGTAGTACCTGAAGGTGCAGTTGTCATTAACCCCCAATATAGACACGACAAAAATTTTGAAAATTCATAATACGCGCGAAAATCTAGGGATCGAGTTAAGATTTGGCATTCATGTAGATATGTATTAGTAGATGTTTCATTTCGTTGTCAGCCTGAGTTCAATTTTAATTGAATAACTTGCTTTAATTTACGTGTTAAGGTTTAGGTACGTTTTAAAAAAAATGGAAATCGGAAAATTATTCAATTAAGTGATAAAAAAGTTCGCTAAGTTTCGTTTCAGTACGGCTAGTATAACCATGAATTTTGTTGGATCATAAAAGTTAAGATGCATTGAGCGTGGTCAGTGCCTGGGCGGTTACCGCTGGGAATGAAACAGATGTATTTACTATCTGAGGACTAGTGAAGCGAGTCCGAAGTTGGGAGGATGAGCGTAGCGAATCAAAAGTAATGAAAAGTTCCGAGCTATTTAGGATTTTTACAAATTATAATATTTATTATATTTTAATATTTTCTTACGAAACTATTCCTCCTCTAGTCAGATTCGCTACGCTCTTTCTCTTCAATTTGGAATCGATTCGCTCGTCCTTTGAATTTTAAATGCACCAAAATTACATTTTTATATCCCTTCGGACTTGATTCGTTCGTCCTGAGACAAAAAAAGATCAATTGTATAGCTAATACCTATCCATCTACTAACCACACTTACGGATGCACAACTAAATTAAAACGACAAGAACCGAGGATAAACTTGTGTATTTACCTACAACTTCGTGTATTTGTTTATTGTATGCATAAATAAACTTGTGTCGACCTTCAACTTAATTTATAATATTTTGGTTTTGAACGCATTTAAAAACATATGTGTCGTAAATATTTTGATTTTAAACGTATTTAAAAAAACATATATGTGCCGTAAATATAGCGACACATATTTTGTTTTTGAACGTATTTAAAAAAACATATATGTGTTGTAAATATTTGATTTTAAACGTATTTAAAAAACATATATGTGTTGTAAATATTTTGATTTTGAACGTATTTAAAAAAACATATATGTGTTGTAAATATTTTGATTTTTAACGTATTTAAAAAAATATATATGTGTTGTAAATATTTTGATTTTGAACGTATTTAAAAAAAACATATATGTGTCGTTAATATTTTGATTTCGAACGTATTTAAAAAAAAACATATATGTGTCGTAAAACAAGTAAACAGTATTTGTGTTGTCACAATGATATAATTTAATATACATAGCCAGCTTGGGATCTTAGCGACCATCATTGCGATCTTAGCGACCATCATTGCGATCTTAGCGACCATCATCAGTGGTGGTGAGATGAGTCTTAATTCTCCTTTGCCGAGTTTTTAGGCCACCTCTTATAGCAGTTAGCTCTAAAGCAGTCACATTTTCAATAACAATCGAATATACGTGTCATTTAATAAAAATTAAGCAAGAGCTGAAAATGAGATGGAACATAGCTCCATAATACACGCGTTAAATTTTAAAATGATCCTAATATTATTCAGGGTTTTGTATGATTTTTTAAAATATCTGCTGAATCATTATAACGGTTAATAGACATTTTTTTTGGATAGCACAACAAGACCTAATAGTTATTTATGCAACAAGGGATGAAAGTAAGTTTTACAGCTCAAGTTAAAGTTTCGTCCTAAGGAAGCGCCGAAGGAGGAAACTTCATTAGCTCACGAGGCCGGTAGGCCGAGGGAGATAAACTAGTTAGCTCCCGAGGCTTGCCGAGGGAGTTAACTAACATTTTTGGCTCCCGAGGCTTGACGAGGGAAGTTAACTAACATTTTGGCTCCGAGGCTTGACGAGGGAGATAATACGAGAGCTGAAAACTTTCATCTCTTGTTGCATATTAAATTTTATCTACAACTAGAGAACTAATACTAACAACTATTAATATATTTCTTCAGCTCCTTAATTGTTATTTGTTGTAGTTTAGTTTATTCTTACCATTCAATTAATCTGATGAAGAGAGAATAAAGCCACTATCTTCACATTATTTTATTGTAAGCTGTCAATAGAATAATGTGTAATACTATATTTGTTATGTAAACATTAGCGTGTGTATATTGTATATTCTACCCGTAGTACCAACATAACACCGAATAAAATCCTAAATATTTCCTAAAAATGTTATTAAAAAATTCTGTCAAGTTGGCAACACTTTCACTTTTCCTCCCTAGGGAGTAAAAGTACATTTACAGTGTGAGATAACAAGACTGTAAGTAGAACTTACAATACAAGGAGTAGATAAAATTATTTTTGTACTTAGTTTTAACCCTCTAGAATAAAAACACAGGGAGCTGCGATTATATCAGACATATACAGATAGATAACTTGTTGTAATTCAATTTGGAGGTCTTACAAATACATAAAATAGATAATTCTGTTATAATCCCAGTTTCGGATTTTTGTCCGGAAATAACGAGATGCAATTACTTGCCGTATACTTTATGCCTACGGTATGAACGAGGAAAAGTAAGAATACACTGTATAGAAGAGAAAGATAAAGCTTCTTCTCTTACAATTTCGTTTATTAACCAAATTCGTTATATAATTTTGACTTTACAATAGGTCATCATCATGAAGATTTAGGTCTTCCGGTGGTGACCGCGCGTCAATGTAGAGATGAAGAATCGACGTTTCGCTTCCACTGTGTGAGGCATCTTCAGGGATGTAGGACATCATGGATAGAAACACAATGCTCTACATACTGAACTCTGTTCAGTTTTGTAGAGCATTGTGTTTCTATCCATGATGTCCTACATCCCTGAAGATGCCTCACACAGTGGAAGCGAAACGTCGGATTCTTCATCTATCTTAAATAAAAAAATGCCCGTTGTAAGGCCAATAGACCCATCTGGATAGTCACCCTGCGGGAACCACCTCAAGTGAATGCGTCTACTATCCCATAAGTATCAATAAAAGTTGGATATTAAATAATATTTATTACATTTCTTGCATTTTACATATAATTTACTTTTTGGTATATACATTTCTATTTTAGATTATTTTTTATTTATTTATTTTTAAATAAATTTATCTCTAAAAACCTATGAGAAAAGAATCGTAAAACTGATGGAAACTATTGTGAATTACTTTTTAGATCTCTTAACTATCATACTGATAAAATAATTATTAAAAGGATTAAATATATAATTAAATTAAAATTTAATATTAATAACAGTGCTTGTTAAAAATAAATATAAATATAATTTTAAAAAAAATATAGAAATTTATAAGCTATAAAAAAAATAAATAAATAATGATAAAAAGATGCTATAAATAATCAAATATAACAGTAAATAAAAATAAATATATAACTAAAAGAATGATTAAAAAACATATATATATTATATATATATATATATATATATATATATATATATATATATATATATATATATATATATATATATATATATATATAGTTAATAAATAAATAGTATAAGTTCAGAGCGAATAGGACAATGTATATGATCTTAACAGTTAAGAATGAATTAATCACAAAAATCACTTGAGTTCGAAATATACGAACTTTAATTCGATACGAGATTTGATACGAAGTACTTTTGTTTGTAAAGATTAGTGAATGGTTCGGGGTACAATACGATACTGACCGGTGATTTGAGTGAGATGAGAGAGGGAGAATTTGACCAGTCAGTCAGACTGCCTTGAGCAGTGTCGTAAGAAATGGCGCACTGGGGGGATTTTCAGCCGCCCCTCTCTTTCCAAACAATCACTTTTTTTAAAGGAAATTTTCAAGTCTTTTATTTATGTGAAATTAAATTTGTTTTAGTAGTATAAGTTTTGTTTTGAACTTTTTTTTCAGAGGCGTACTTAATATTTTTTTTTTATTTTATAATTTATTGAAGAATCAGAGACGCATATTATTGAAGGGAATTTTATTTGCGTTTCTTTAATAAATTTAAATATGGGAATATGCTTCAAAAATGGAAAGTGAACACAAATGCTATCAGTAGCGAATTTTATGTTTATTTAAAATTTAGGATGATAAGCTTTAATAGAGTCATTGTCAGGCATAGAGATATTTACTAGAGGGAGCATAGCCTATCTTAATACATTGAGAGGCCTGAAACATGTTTAGGCTCTCAGGGGCTCTGTGTAACCTCATTGAATCCTCCTCCAAGAGATAGTTAAGGTTATAATTAATCAATTGTTTTCGGCTTCCCACAGATTGTTTGTGTTGTGATTTGTATTTTAACATTCTACTATATATAATTTGTTTTGTTTTTTTGTTTATTTGATGAAAATGATAATCGAATGTGGTCAGGTTATTTTTTCGATGTTTCAAAATTCAACCAATAGGGCCCCTCTAGCAATATATCTCTATGTTGTCAGGTTTGTTTTAAACATATAGTTAGGAGCACACAGGCAAAATTCGATGTTGTCAGTGGCGTTCAGGATGATGACTCGATTTCGTTAATAGATTCGTGGGTATAGAGATGTTTTAAACAAATAGTAAGGAGTGGACTGGCAAACTTCAATGTTCTCTGAGGCGTTCATTAACAGTGGCGAAGTTTATGTTTAACGTGTATTTTAGTTAAAAAAAACTTGTGGCTAGGGAGGGCTGTTTCACACACATAGTTGATGCTACTAAAGTTCTAAGTCAGTGGCGAAGATTAATAGAGCCGAATGGATGTAATTAATATAAATACATCATAAATGCATTTTTATTAATTAACTAAACATATAAATGTTTAGAGCTGCCATGATGGTTAGGAGTGCATTGCCGAACTTAGAAGTTTTCATTGCTAAACATTATGATTTGTTGGGATTATTGTTTAACAGTTGACAAATGTACAATCTTCACCAGGGATAGGAGAAAACAGGCTAACACAGTTTTCATCAGTGGCGTTTATTAACTGTATTGAAGTTTATATTTCTGTTTAATATAATTAAGGAAAAATGTATCATCTGCCTTAAAGACGATCCATTATAGCGATATGCTATGTTATGAGTGAACTTCGCTGACATTGGCGAGAGTGGCATAGGCCCTTACCTTTTTATACCTAAATTTAAACCTAAATACATTGAGAAATGCGTCAACCAAAATGTGGCTATAGTCTCATTGCACCCTGACCATTTTAAAATACCACTAGAAGTAATTTTAGTGAAAAAATATTTGTCCAATTATTCATTAGATTTCATATTTTCGAAAAAGGGCATTCTGAGAAGTTGGATCTCCCCAAACTCAATTAATTTAAACTACTTAAGTACTTTTCTGTATCAAGTTCCTTAAATTTATTTGAGCCATTTGGCTTAAAACCCGATTAAGCAGTTGAATTCTTTTTAAAATTTCCTTTCAGAGAAATTTGTTTAAATTCTGAAACATAAACCAGCCTAAATTTTTTGCAAAAACTCATTTTCATGCAAATTTTTGGGCAGTAGTTCTAAAATATTTGACAGAGTTAATAGTTTGCCCTATAGGAAATTTACTTAGCTTTCCAATGAGACCGATTTTACCTTTCTACTTTGAACAGTTTAACCACTATTATTAATTTTATAATGTGACATCAAACATTTTTTAAAAATATTTAATTTGACCTTGTGGGAGAACGGTTAGAGATCGGGGTTTATAATATAGAACATTTTTTGTTCCCCTTCAAGAGTACTATCACCTCCTTCTTTGGTGGACACTTTATATGAAACACCCTGTATATGAAACTTTACACAAAATTCAACTTCGTTAGTGTTCCGAACACTATTTTTTACGTGTTTAAAAAATTTCATCACTAATTCTTTATGTCATCAAACAAATACAAAATTTACAAAACATCCGATCTGATTATGATGTTATGGGCGAGGATCTGTGGCTCGTCCTTCAGAACCGACTGCTTTGCCGCCTAGGCGCAAAAAACGCTGAAACCACGATATGGCCAAACAGCTCTTGTCTTTATACCTAATAATGAACCACTTTTCACTTTTGGCCCAAAAAGTTTGGCTATAACAAATATTTAAAAACTTCCCATATTTCAAAACCTACGAGATACTCTGTCACACATCACCACCCCTGACATTATTCATATCAAAATACAAACCTCTAGGAACATTTCCTCCATTTTGAAATCTATTGTTTATACGTAGGAAATTAAATATAGACGATCTTGGCCTTGTGTGATAGTTCTATAGGTAAATTAACCACTTCCAGCGGTTCCCGAGTGCTCTTTAGTATCGTATTTTTATTTCCGTTTTATGTTACTATGATTTTAATTAATTACATAATATTTAGTATTATATAAATATATAAAAATAGAAAGTGTATTTAACCGTAAGTATCAATTAAGTGCACGAACAATACAAAGATCGAAAAAAATCTTTATCTTAATAAGTTAAATTTAATTTAATTTCTTGTATATTAAATTAATCAGAAAATTACTAAAAAAATGTTTTTCTTAAATAGTCCAAGAGCCCAGGGGTGTTTTGTTAATAAAAGTGTAATGGCTGGAACCGGTCTCAATTTTTCGTAAATACCTTCCTGAACAAGGATCTGCAATTCTGCCGACTCGTATCGGATGGGTGTCCCAGGCAGAACGCACTTTAGGGGTCAAAGGTTCTGCCTGGGACACCCATCCGATACGATCGGCAGAATTGCAGATCCTTGTTCAGGAAGGTATTTACGAAAATTGAGACGGTTCCAGCCATACACTGTTTGTTAACATGGGTGGTAAATTTGACCTGTAAAGTGCGTTCTGCCTGGGACGCCCATCCGATACGAGTCGGCAGAATGGCAGATCCTTGCTCAGGAAGGTATTTACGAAAAATTAAATCCGTTTCCAGCCATTACACTTTTTATTAACTTCGGTGGTAAATTTGACATGTAAAGTGCGTTCTGCCTGGAACACCCATCCGATACGAGTCTGCATAATTGCAGATCCTTGTTCAGGAAGGTATTTACGAAAAATTGAGACCGGTTCCAGCCATTACACTTTTTATTAACAAAACACCCCTGGGCTCTTGGTCTAAAAGGTTCCATTAATTGCTTTTAATTTTTAAGACAAAAACTTTATAGGGACCTCTATTTTAGATTATTAAAGCTTTTGAGGAGGAATAGGTCCGAAATAATAAAAACTAATTGTGTGAGCTTTCGATATAATTTAATCTTTTTCAAGGCTTAACATAATAAATTATAACAAAAAAACAGTTACATGGTTGCTAACAAATAAATGTTTGGACAACAACTGACATATTTAACTGTCGTCTTTACTTATACTTTATTACTTGCTTACTTTATTTTCATTAGTTTAGTAAAAATTTATATTTTTTGTTACTTTTTATGTCTATGCATTAACTTTTTGAAAAATAATAAATGGTTATTTATTTAACTGGTGTCTTTACTTATAAACAGTTGTTGTCCAAACATCTATTTGTTAACAACCATGTAACTGTTGTTTTGTTATTATTTATTATGTTAAGCCTTGAAAAAGATTAAATTATATCGAAAGCTTCGAAATATTAGTTTTTTTGAATATTATTTTGGACCTATTCCTCCTTAAAAGCTTTAATAGCTTTTAATTTTTCTCATGTATACCAAAAAAAAAAAAAAAAAAAAATATGTAAAGCTGGCTTTATACAAAGCGTTGCTACGTACACAGCGTACTTATCAATCTGAAGACAAATATTAAAATTAATAAAAGAAATATTTTGATAAAGGTAGATTTAAGTCATAGTATATACATAACGCTAAGAAAAATAGGTTAGTCAAAAATAAGAGAATAATACAATATGAATTAATGAAAAAAAAATATATGGTAAAATAAATAATAAGAAAAGTGCATTAATTAAGAATAAATGTGGTGACTTATAATGCCTAAAGAGTATAAAATTATATTTTCTGAGAGAAGTCTTTCTAAAAATTTGATCCGTTCCGATCTCGTCAAAGAACTTTTTAGACCTATCAGATATAGTTCCCCTCGACCCAAACCATAAGCCATGTATTGTATAAGTCCTATCTCCATGCTGTCATCTAAATTTTTCTTTATAATACTCTATACATTTCTCATAGATGTTACTCTTTTCTTTGTGGACTTTATCAGCTTGGTCGATATCGTTGGTTTCATACCTTATTTTAGGGTCGATTATGAATAGAAAAAGGCTTGTATTTGCTCAACAAGTTGTTTTAGCTAATTTACGTTGATAAAATCCGCTAAATAAAATAGGCGTCATGGCGGTAGTGGGATCATGGAGTGTGACCACAATATATTTCATGGTCATTTGCGAGTTTGTGCGTGTTTTTAAACATTTTCTAAAAAAATGTCTTTAATTTGAGATTTAACACGCAAGCAGCCATGTATTAGACTAAAATATTTGCTAAGTTTCATCTCATTAGTTTAATTATTTTATATTTTTTGCCCGGATTAACCGCTTGGACAACTTTGCCCTTAGCGAACTTTGCCCTTAGCGTTAATCACTCCATCCATCCGCGGTCTTTAATTCGGGTGTGCTCGCAAACTAACCTTGTTGGAGGCACTTCCTCCTTAAATAAAACAATTAGAGTTATTATTATTTACACAAGAATTTACTTTATTTATAAATAATTAGTAATCATATAAATAATTACTTAATTTATTTACTCTTTTTTTCGGATAACTCCCATTTTAAAGCTAGATTTCACACGTTGTGTTTCCTAATGAGTCATAAGACCGCACAGCAATTTTACTTATATTAGATTCATTATTATAAAATATCTTGCATACGTATATTAAAAAAATTTACAACAATTGAGTTTGAACTCTGTTTAAGTTTAAACCTTTACATATTAAATAAGTACACTAAGTTACGTTTAAAAGCGACAAGTACATCAATGATTTTAGTTGGATCATAAAAGCTAAGGAGCTTCGAGCGTTGTAACCAAGGATTTTGAATAAAGGCGATGACGCATTAGGGAACATTTCTGACCCCATGGAAGTTTTATGAGATAGAGACATAGGAGCAAACTTACTTTCCTTTTGGTTATAGTGAAAAAAGGCACCAAACGCAGGTTATGTAGCAAGGTTGTCGAGTTTGCTTTTCAACTTTTTTGTGCCTCTCGTGATTGTTACATTTGTGGTGTTTGTTAAGTCATTTGTGCTTATTTAATTTTAAATTTTGGACTATACTTTGCCACTTTAATGAGTGATAATTTAAGCGTGTTTATAACCTTCTCATGCAACAAACAATGGGAAACCATTGAGAGGTAAGTTTGCCTCTAATATTTAAGACCTGCGCTGTTAAGGCAGGTCTTAAAAATAATTAATCTCAATAATTGTAAGCATGCGCAGTTGGTTTTTGACGTGTGTTTCGTGTTGTATTCTCACTATTTTTTGGTTTTCGATGGGGTCACTTGTTTGTTTGGCAAATCGACTTAGTGCGTCACCCCCTTTAATCAAGATCCTTGGTTGTAACGTCTAGACTCTACCGCGCAGGCGGCGTGTCGTGCAACATAGAGCCTCATCCTAAACATGCCTTAGCTATGTCTATTTAACAGAGACAAATATGTTTTAGATAAGGGGGGGCTAAAGGGTTTCAGCGTATTTCCTTTGAAATATACAGAAAAAATGAGGTTCGGGGTACCTCGGAACTTTTCCTCATCACATCGGATTCGCTACGCTCATCCTCTCTGCTTCGGATTCGTATCGCTGGTGCTCAGAATATACGATCCAACAAATTTATACTGCAACATGTTTACGGACTCGCTTTGATCGTCTTCAGATAGTAAATACATCCGTATCATTCTCAGCGGTCACCCATACAGCACTGACCACACTCAATGCTCCTTAATTTTTATGATCCACAAAAATCATGTATATACTTGACGTATTAAAACGAAACTTAGTGCAATTATTTATTAAGTAAATGTGAACACTTATTCCAAATTTAAACTCAATTGAATCATTTTCTGATTTTTTTTACAATTTTTTTAAAAAAAACCTACTCAAGTCATTCGATAAAAATTGAACTAAAGCTGATAATGAGATGAAACCTGGCACATGTTTTAGTCTAATACATAACTACATGCGTGCCAATTCTCAATAAAAAAAAAAAAATCAAATAGCACAATTACAGCGGTAGACTGATTTTTGTACAAAGTTTCAACTCTCTAGCATGAATACAGTAGGCGCTAGGATGATAACAGACACACACACACATACAGACAGACAACTTTGAGAAAACCACTCAGAAGGCCTTTAAAACACCTGAAACGGATAATTCCGGTTTCGGAGTTTTTTGCAAACACAATACTTTCCTATATACCTACGGTATAAATTAGGAAAAGTAAAATTGCTTACGAGTAGTGCTTGATAATTGAGTGACTGCTCAAGTTATGAGGGGTAATCCGGAACCTTAGGCAAGAAATGCATTGTTAAGCACGGAAACACGCATTCCAAAGGACGTTCGTCCGGCAATACGGACCACCACGCCAGAATATTATCATGAATAAGCCTAATTGAATTCCACCAAAATATTTTAATAGATTTAACAATAAATTGTAATTATGATAAGCGATACCATCTCTAATATATATAACACTGTTATAAAATATAATTGATTTAACGGAACGCCTGCAAATAATGTGGTTAGACAAAACTGCAATACACGAATGCAATGAATAATTGCCTATTCGTAATTACCACGGTTAACTTATTATACTATTTTTTTATAAGAAACAGGTTTATAAGAAAAATAACGTGTTTGCACTGACAATCCGAAACCGAGATTACAAATGAATTATGTGTTTAAAGTACATTATCAACTGTATGGTCTTGATAATAAGTATAAGGAAGTAATCCATCGATAAGTATAATCCATATTAAGTATAATAATAATAATAATAATAATAATAATAATGCCCGTTTTAGGGCCTTCTGGCCCTTCAGGGTATTCGCCCTGCAGGAACCACCTCGGGTGGGTCACATCTACTATGCTCAAAGTAAAGCTAAAGATGGCGAAATCATTTTACATCAAATTCTATTCATAAAAACTGAGAGCATATTCCGGTCTGTGAACCCTGGACCTCCGGTGCCGAAGTCCAGTACTATACGACTGCGGCTACGGAGGCAAATCTATGATAAGTATAATATAGTAATCCATCAATAAATATAATACATAATAAGTATAATCCATAGTAAGTAATCCATAGTAAGTATATCCATAGTAAGTATAATCCATAGTAAGTATAATCTATAGTAAGTATAATACATATTAAGTATAATCCATAGTAAGTATAATCCATAGTAAGTATAATTCATAGTAAGTATAATCCATAGTAAGTATAATCATAGTAAGTATAATCTATAGTAAGTAGTAAGATAATCCATATAATCCATAGTAAGTATAATCCATAGTAAGTATAATCCATAGTAAGTATAATCCATAATAAGTATAATCCATAATAAGTATAATTCATAGTAAGTATAATACATAATAAGTATAATACATAATAAGTATAATCCATAGTAAGTATAATCCATAGTAAGTATAGTCCATATAGTAAGTATAATCATAGTAAATATAATCCATAGTAAGAAGTATAATCCATAATAAGTATAATCCATCCATCCATAATAAGTATAATCCATAGTAAGTATAATCCATAGTTAGGTATAATCCATAGTAAGTATAATCCATAGTAAATAGTATAATCCATAGTAAGTATAATCCATAATAAGTATAATCCATAAACACATAACTTATGCGTTCAAGGTGTTTTTGGGAACTCCTGAGCGGTTTATGGAAAGTTCTCTTTTTGTATGCGTGATATCATTGTACCTGACACACATTTGCTTATGCCAGTGACATTAATTTGAAACGAAAATCAATCTTTACGTAAAGTTGTGCTTTCCGAAAAATATTTTTTTCCTCAAAGATTAAGTAGTATAGATTATGTAATATAGTATATGGTATACTACATAATCTTTGATTTTTCTATGACTTCATTACCCGTCGTTTATGATAAAACAAACTTTTAAAAAATGCATAAAACAGAAATAATCCAAGATCAATTTGACATTGTTATATGTCCTATAACAAGACCGACAAATGTGTCAATTTTCATTTTATTTTGAGTATTAGTTTATTTTATTAAACTAATGGTTTTGTCGGATCACTATTAATAGGAAGCATTGAATGTGCTCATTAATGCGAGACTGCCAGAATTAAAATGATCACTCTTGTAAGAGGAAAAAAAGCGAGTCTAAACATCTACTGAATGAAAAATTAGAAATCTTTCATATTCTAGAGAAAAGGCCCGTCTACAATCTTAAGTTAAGTTAGGAAGAATTGAAGAAGTGAAGAATTTTTCAAAATCTCTTTTTCTTCTTAAATAATTCTTTTTCCCGCTCTTTTGACTTAAGAAAACCATAAGAATGGTTTTTTATAAGTTACTTAAAGAAGAATGTACTACGTTATCTGTTTTTGAATGATTACAATATTTTGTAAACGATGTGATGTGATTGTTTTGATTGTTGTTGTTTGAATATGTGATTATTTGAATATGTGATTGTTTTGTTTGTTTGAATATTTTTTATATAATATATATTTTTCTTTTTTTTTTTTGAATTATATAGTTTTTGAAATGGATGAGGTTCCTACGTCTGTAGACATACTAGAGATAAGGAAAATAACGCTCCCAACAATTACCTCATCCATTTTGATTTTATTTATTAATTAAAATAAATAAAACACGGTCGATTTTAGAAGTAAATCAAAAAATATTTGCAAAAAGTCTTTAAAAAATGGAAGGAAAGATCATTGAAAAAGCAATGGTTATTTAAATTGTATTAAAATTGTTATTGAGCTCTGCTCGTTGTTACCATAAATAAATAAATAAAAATGTGTGTTGACGGTAGAAAGAAAAGTAGTAGTTTATGTTTATTTAAATTGTATTAAAATTGTTATTGAGCTCTGCTCGTTGTTACAATAAGTAAATAAATAAAATGTGTGTAGACGGTAGGAAGAAAAGTAGTCTAAATACAGCTATATGTGTAATTGTAACTTTAAAACTTGACTTAACAACTCAGAGGTTGTAGACGTGTTTACGGATCTCTTAAGTCCAAAGAGCGGGAATTTCAAAATAGTTTGTTCTAAGTAAAAAATTCTTCACTTCTTCGATTCTTCCTGAGGAATTCTTCACTTCTTCGATTCTTCCTAACTTAACTTAAGATTGTAGACGGGCCTAAAGAGGAAATCTTATCAGAAAGAGATAAGGATGACAGTAGCTAATCAAATTAAATGAGGATAAATTCCAAAGTACCCACAGGTTTTTTTTTTTTTTAATTTTTCTAAGGTACCCTGTACCCAATCATATAGTATCTTTATATTATAGTATCTTATAATAAGATTATCCGAAGGAATCAAAAAGTTTTAGTTATCAATAACACATTACATTCTCCTTCTGCAGTAAACAGGAAGTACAAAAATAAAATAATAATTTCAAATAATTAATAAATAATTAAATTTATTTTCACAAAGAAAAAAAAACATTTGACAGATTATAAAACATAAAAAAAACAATTCTTTCACAAATCATTTACTAATAACAATAATCAAAAAGAAAATATCACAAAAATAATAAATAATCAAATAAGTACGGAATGAAAAGGACATAAATGCGCAAATCATAAAAAAATAGTACATTATACTTATAGGCTGTGAAACTATTTTTTCCCGAAGTGACTTCTTGCGAAGCAAGTCAGTAAAAGAAGCTGAGGTAAAAGAAAGCCATTCACAGCCATGTAGTGTATGTTTTTTATTTTATTTTATTTTTTTTTAGGTAAACAATAATATTAAATACAAATTATTAATTTAAATTTAATTTTGATTGTAAAGAAACAAAAAATAGAAGGGTATAGAAGATATTAGACAGAATTTTATACTGTAAAAAAGTGTTGCCATTAAGTGATAAACTAAAACAAGAATGTAGTCTTAAGCACTCGTTATGGCAAATAGATGAACGCCCGGCTGTACAAAAAAATTAAAAATCTTCTTTTTACAGTGCATATAAATTTCTATTTTTTATTTCAGGCATTTTTAAATATTTTTTCACTTAACTTTCTGAGGTATGGAGTTAAGTTTCACTTAACTCCCTTCCTCAGAAAAAAATATTGCAAGTATGTATATTGAAGACATGCCCCTTTCTCTAAGAAGACTCAAAGCAATGTCAGTTCTTTTGAATTAGTTTAATGTTATTTTACATTTTTGCTTCGTTTTGTAATGTTACTTGTCAACACTGTTCCTATGTTGTTGATATTGTTCAAACATTTGTTTACATTGTTAATGACAATTATTTATCAGCAAACAGCAAATTCACAATTGTCATTTTTACTGTACTTTACAGAAGTTAAATCTAAGTCTGGGTTAAGCCAAGTTAAGCCTCTTAGCTATGAAGTTAGTTAACCCTAAAATAATTTCTTCGTTTAAAAAAGCAATGATATTGGTCACTTTTGGCTTACAACAAACTAATAATAGAATCTGATTGGTTGCTTCTGTTTTGTTATGAGTCAATGAGGACGTCACGCTTTGAGACGTCACACTTCCGTAATGTATAAGAAACTTCAATCAAACCCAAAACAAAGAGAGTAGGATCTTCAATGTTCTTTAACTTTCCAGATTTACAACAATAACAGACATATAAAACAGTTGTATAACTAATATAGATCTATAATAAAACATATTTCAGTATAACTGCTCTTTAATTGTAACAGAACAATAATTATAACAGGAATATAACAGTTCTGTTACTGAGCAACTACTATAAAATAATTTTAAGTAATTTTTATTCTATATCCTCATTTTTAATTTCCTTCATAGTGGTTTTTATAGTTCTATGACTATGAAATAACAGATTATAAGATAAACACAGGCAACTATGTAGTATTAGATATCTAAAGAAAATTTTCATTGGTTGGAAAAATATTAAATAGTTACCAGAGGGATTTAGCAAGGAAAATAATCATCTGGTGTCGCTATCTAGAGGGATTTCAAAGTACTAAAAAGAATATAAAAGGGATATCAGACCTGTGGTGCGATCTGTTGTTCAAATCTCTAACTACTTTGCTTGCAATATCATGAGTTGTTAAGTATAACCTTTGTTAGCATTGCTCAATTCATGTAAGTTTTCAATATTAGTAATAACATAATATATTAGATAAAGTATTAATAGTATGAAAAAAAAAAAAAAAATACAAAAAAAAAAAAATAAAATAAATAATAAACAAAAATAATAATTATCTATTGATTACAAAATAAAATTATTAAAACTTAAATTAATACATTTAGATTGATGTATCATTTTTTCCTTCAATCTTATTACTTAAAAGTGTTGCAAATTGCATCGCTGTGTTCATAGAGATATATTACTATTGGTCGAATTTCGAAACATCAGAAAAATAACCTGACAACCTTTGACTATATGAATATAGTCAAATAAACAGAACAAAATTATAGTGACTTATATAATAAAACGTTGAAAATATAAATTAAAACACAAACAATGTGCAGTTAGCCAAAAACAATTGATTTATTATAAGCTTAACCCACTCTCAGGAGAGGTTTTAAATGAGGTTACACAGAGCCCCCTGAGAGCCCCAAAATGATGTTTCAGGACTCTTAATATATTGAGATAGGCTATGCCCCCTCTAGTATATATCTCAATGGCTGTTTTGACATAAAATGACATAACAATAACACAATAATACACCAAGAAAATCATTAACTAACAAAACCATTAATTATTTTTATACAAAGACATTTAAATCACTAATATAAATAAATTATTTGTTAATAATTGACGGCGTGAGCCATATTACAAAAAAAAAATGCTAGACATTTACTCAGAATAACTAAATAAAATATTTGGAAAAATTTAAAAATAAATATAAATTTTTAAGAAAAAAAAAACAAAAAAGACAATAAAATAGAAAATAGAAATAATAACAAAAAAAATATAACATGGTAAAGGCAGAATAATTGAAACGAAAAAAATACACATTATAATATTTAACTCTCATGGTAACATAACAAAAACATGGTAACATAACAAAATAAGTACTTTATGATAAAATAAATAATGAATTTAGAAACATAACTGACATTCATAGAGGAACTGTTCTTACACCCTTTTATGTTTTTTTTTATGCATTTAGTTTTAGTGTAGAAAAATAATTACTGGAATTAGGTTTGTGTAAAAAGAGTCAAAAATTGGTGAAAAATAATATATTTTTTTAAAATGTTTCATACCAAGAATCAGGTTTTATATTGAGCTATAGTTATAAATAATTAACTTAATAATCAAACTGATTATAGTACCTCGAGCTATAGTGAAAAATAATTAACTGAATAGTCAAACTGACAAAAGACAAAAACAGACAGTATGTTGTATGTTGTTGTCTGACAGTATGTTGAGACATAGTCAAAAATGATAAACTAATAATAAAAGCACATTGAACAAATGTACATTTTACACTTAATTTTATGACAAATCAGTATCAAAATAAACAGCGATAAACATATAACTTTAAAGCTTTTTGGACTATTACAAATTGTAATATCAATTAAAGTAATGAATACTTTAGTTTGTTATATTAAAATTTATTGAAAATAAATTGTTGAAGAGCTTTTGCCCAGGGATCATTTTTGTCATTTTTAAGAACTGAAGAAGCTCAGGATCCCTGGGCGAAAGCCCTTTAACAATTTATTTTCAATAAATTTTAATAAAAAGGACTAAAGTCTTTATTCATTTAATTGATATTAAAATAAACATATAAATAAGAAAAATACAAAAATAATAATATTGAAGAATAAAAAGAAATAATAATGATAGGTAAGAAATATAATGAAGTAAAATGTTAAAAAAAAAATATATTTTTTTACATTACAAATTGTTCAATCATAAAATATGACACTTTACCAACAAGTACATAATATAGATTTTAGTGCAATATGATTTAACATTTAAGTTAGTTGGGTGAAGGGGTTGCTTTGTTTATTTTCTTTTATGGAAAAACATGCATTTGATCATTCATGTGAGGTTATCATTTTAGTTTATACTTTATTTGCAGCACTTGAGAACTTGAAGGCTCATTATATTGAGAAAATTGAGAGGCTGTATATATTGTTATCTACATACGGCTGCAAAATTGCTCATTACCAAACTGATTTTAAGCTGCAAAATTTCATTTTGCCTACACTGTCAAAAAATATTTAAAAACAGTACGGGAAAATGGCTTGGTAATACAAAACCTCCTAGGGAGTTATGGTACATTTAAATATAATGGTAAGAAAGTCAAAACTCCCTAGGAGGAGAAATGAAATTATTTGAGGTTATTATGTTGCTGTTAATTAAGTAAATTTTAGTGTTTTTCACTTTGTCAGCAATAATTGTTTGAGCTTGTTCTTAATTTTTTTAAAAAAAATACTACAATATATTACGGTGTAATTATTCCGTAATTATATCGTAATTATTCGGCTCGGTGGCTAATTTATGAAACTCGTCTGCATATTCCATTTTGCTGCCTAGTAGCATGATATACTATTAAATTGATACTGTATAATTATCTATAAAATTTTAAAAGAATATTAGTCATGTAAGATTATATCATGTGAAAGCGACCGTGTCAATGGAGATTATGAAATCGGTGTTCTGTTTCTACTTTTGGAGGCATCTTCTGGTATGTTGGACATGAAATATGATAATAAAAATAGTCTACTAAACTGAACTGAAGGTTGACGAAAAGGGTTGCCTAGGAAATTGAAACAGATAGGTGACTGTAGAGACAGGTGTGAATAAGGCAACTATATTATTAAATCTTCTGTTCTATTTTGTAGATCATTTGTGTTTCTACAGTGCCAGTGAAACTTTGGATTCATGATCTACATTGACGAGGCCACTACCAACATTCACTGAATTTTTACGACAGTCACTATAGAAGCCTGCCCAGTATATTATTAAATATTAACAATTAGATTTGATTCTCACATTAAATAAAATGCATATTTTTGACTAAAATCAGATTCAAAGATTTTTAAGGGCATGATGCTGATCTCGCTTAGGTGAAGAAATGAAGTTTGTTAGTATAGAAAGAAAATTTAATTTTCTCATATTTTCTCCAATCAAATAAAAACATTTTTTTCCTATGTACCATATGTTATAGTTTGTTAGGAATATATTGTATTTGCACTTGACATCTGAAAGGTAAATTTCACCTGATATATCTGTTTGAGGTGTTTTATGACTCCAATGTGTGTTTAATAGTTTGATATTTTATATAACTTCTAAAGTTCATAAAGTATCTTCCAATCTTAGAACGAGGCACCCCTACATAACAGGCATAATAAAATAAAAAAATAAAAAAATTAGGCATAATAAAATTGAATATATAATACGAGAAATATTAATTAATACAAGAAAAGCACATCTATTCATACAAATATCTGGAGCACTGAGCTAGCCACAGGTAAGGTCTAGACCTCTTTCCATTCAGAAAACTTCAAAACATCATTTCTGAAGGATTTTTAAAATGTTTAAAGTTTAATGTAATGTCATTTCAATACCCTGTGTATGGTTAGCCCCAGAATCTTATATTTTATTCCTCTCATAAGACTTAATTTTTGTGCTGAGTTTTATTAAAATTAGATGAGCCATTTTAGCTAAACAGTGTTACAAAATACTGAGCACACCCAATATATATCTAGAGAACTATGCAAGCCACTGATTGAGCCCTTTTTCTGTTAAAAAAAAACTTAAATATATCTTTAGAAACACTTTTTATCAAATACTTTTACATAATTTTTCATGACTTTTTTTAAAAGCACGAAGTGACCATTTAACATCCTAAAATCTAATCTGTTCTTCATATAGGGCATGATTTTTGTGCCAAGTTTCATTAAATTTAGATCAGCTGTTTAACTATGCTTAGCAAACTTATTTAATACGTAAAGGGATCCACTTGTACTAAATTTTAACTCTATTTAATTTTTTTATTTTTCTTAATTTTTAAAGAAAAAATACTTGAAATAAATAAGCTTATAAATAAATAAAGTTTGTCTTTCCACAGATGATTTATTATTATGAAACAAAGCCAGCTTTCAACCTGAACGGTCATCATCAGCGCCTAGAACCCAATAAATTAGAAGAATAAAAAATAAGAAGTCAAAAACTAAAATAACAAAACAAAAATGTACAAAAAACTTATAAAATAAATGAAAAAATAATTATAATACTTGAAATAATTCTGATAATGAGGTGAAACTTGGCACATATTTTGGTTATATATGTTCCTACGAGTGTTCCAAATCTCAAATCCATCATAACGTGTTTCCGTGTTTAATGAATTTGCTCAACTTCGCTTAACTTTTCGCTCTCATTTTTGCCAGATACTGAAGTCATTAAAAATTCCCAGAGAGCACAATTAGACCTAATGATTAATATCGGCACCGAATTTCATATCTTAAAAACACCCTGACACGGATAAATCATGTGAACTCCTGATTTACGATTTTTTTTTGCAAACACAATACTTTTTTTATATACCTACGTTAGGAATGAGGAAAATATAAAAAAAAATTCAAAATCATTTTGGAGGGGTAAGGGAGGACGAAAATCACCCTAAAGTCATATGTACAATCAAAGCGAGTCAGCAAGATTGCCCTAAGACTTTAATATTAATACATGCAATCCACTAAGTATACACATATATTACTGTAACAATACAATACAAAGTAGGGATGGCCATCGATAAATAGATACATGCAATACAAGTATTGGATGTATAGGTAAGTCGTCATTCATAGTGACTAACCGATAACATCCAAAGATCTTGAATATAGATATTTATTTAAGATTCATGATAATATCAGCATGATAATAATATTGAGATCAGCATGATCATAATATTGACATCCATTTTGATATCAGCATGATCATAATATTGAGATCCATTTTGATATCAGCATGATCATAATATTGACATCCATTTTGATATCAGCATGATCATAATATTGAGATCCATTTTAATATCAGCATGATCATAATATTGAGATCCATTTTGATATCAGCATGATCATAATATTTAGATCAATTTTAATATCAGCATGATCATAATATTGAGATCCATTTTAATATCATGATCATAATATTGAGATCATTTTAATATCAGCATGAATCATAATATTGAGATCCATTTTGATATCAGCATGATCATAATATAGATCATTCAGCATGATCATAATATTGAGATCAATTTTTAATATCAGCATGATCATAATATTGAGATCCATTTTAATATCAGCATGATCATAATATTGAGATCCATTTTAATATCAGCATGATCATAATATTGAGATCCATTTTGATATCAGCATGATCATAATATTTTGAATATTATCGATAGTCAAGCTTTGATATCCCAAGCCAATTACAAAAATACTTTGTATTAAATATTTTATCTTTGAATAAAATTTACACGAATAAATTTATATCTAATATTTATTTATTTATATTTATAACAATTATTTTATTCTATATAACAATTTTTTATTCAGTCCTAACAATGGTAAACATTTGAACTTTAATTATATTTGAATTACATTAATGTTTTTTTTTTATTTAGCTGTACTTTGTAAGAATTATTCAAATAATATTACAAAATGGATACTCTGGCCCATTGAAATTTCTAGTCAACAGTACTTGACAGAGGAATATTAACAAAACAGGACATTCTTTTGCCTAATAGACTAGATGAAAAGGAATATAAACAAAACAGGACATTTTTTGCCAAATAGACTAGATGAAAAAGGAATATAACAAAACAGGACATTTTTTGCCAAATAGACTAGTGAAAAAGGCAACAAAACAGGACATTCTTTTGCCTAATAGACTAGATGAAAAAGGAATATAAACAAAACAGGACATTTTTTGCCAAATAGACTAGATGAAAAAGGAATATAACAAAACAGACATTCTTTTTGCCTAATAGACTAGATGAAAAGGAATATAAACAAAACAGGACATTTTTGCCAAATAGACTAGATGAAAAAGGAATATAACAAAACAGGACATTTTTTGCCAAATAGACTAGGTGAAAAAGGAATATCAACAAAACAGGACATTCTTTTGCCTAATAGACTAGATGAAAAAGGAATATAAACAAAACAGGACATTTTTTGCCAAATAGACTAGATGAAAAAGGAATATAAACAAAACAGGACATTTTTTGCCAAATAGACTAGGTGAAAAAGGAATATCAACAAAACAGGACATTCTTTTGCCTAATAGACTAGATGAAAAGGAATATAAAAAACAGGACCTTTTGCCTAATAGACTAGATGAAAAAGGAATATAAACAAAACAGGACATTTTTTGCCAAATAGATAGGTGAAAAAGGAATTATTCTTTGCCAAATAAACTAATTGACAAAGGAATATCAACAAAAAAAGGAATTCAAAGATAGAACAACAAATATAGTCTGCCGAGTGAGTTATTAATATAAAAAAGTACAGCCTGTTTCAAGATTAATTTTATTACATTTCATTAAAATTATTTTTTGTAACATTTTAATGTGGACCCACGAAAATTATTTAACAACATTTATAATATATTATTTTTTTTTTTTTTATAATTAATTTATAACATTTATAGGAACAGATGGCAATCAAATGTATATTATATATATATATATATATATATATATTATATATATATATATATATATATAATATATATATATATATATATATATATATATATATATATATACCATTATTTTATTTAATCCATCTGTGCTTTATTATATAATATAATATAACGAATTTTCAAGACAACAGAAACATATAGAGTAACAAAAACAGTCAAGGATTGTCTACCATATTTAAAAAGAATAATTAACAACAATCGAAGTACAGATTTTTTTTTGCTTTCTTGTAGTAAGGTTTTCATTGTTTTTTTTTTAATAAATTCAAAAATAGTTGGCATAAAAAATCAGCCAAGGCTGTTATTCCAATTGACATAATAAACTAGTGAAGCCTGTTATTCCAATTGGTCTAAAAACCAAGCCTGTTATTCCAATTGGTCTAAAAATAAATTAATATTTTTATAAAAAGAAAGTATATAATAAACATGGAGAGTTTTTGAGTTATACTTTTGGTCAATAGAATAGCAGAAGTACCAATTTGTCAACGCATTGATCTGATCGTGTATGTACAAATATTTAAAACAACTGAATTGTTCATTTTTAGCGAAACTGCATACTCAAATCTAATGCTAAGACAAAAAGGGAGAAATATAAGTTCACCCTTTTTGTCTCACGTGAATTGATATTTAACTATTTGTATTAAATACTACTAGCTCTATCTGTTGACAGAACAATGTAACTAACATCTCTCACAACGACAAAAAGAAACAAGCCAACAAGTGAAAAAAAATATAAATAAACAAAAAGAAAAGTTTTAAAAATATGTTACTAAATAGCTACAAACATTTGTATTCCATACATTTAATTAATTTTAATTTATTTGAATTAAGTTTAGTATGTCAGGTAAAGTAATAAACTTAATGAATTAAATGACAAGGCTTATTGGCTTAGTGTTATTTTAAATTTTTTGTTCATAACATTTTATACTTAACAATAATGAATGCTATGCCCCTGTGCTTAAGTACCTTATAAAAAAATCAGGTACGAGATACCTCTAGACTTTTTCCCACCATATTAAATTTCTCTAGATATGCTATAGATTCTCAACTTCGATGGTCAATCCACATAAGATCTAAACAAGATAAACTTGGAAGCATAACTTTTGTATTTTATAGATGTAAAAATATCTTAAGTGTTAATGTCTTAAAATGAATCCATAATGCACTAGTCGAACCTTTTACTGCCTGTGGCTTAATAGCCTGGGGATCAGCATACAACAATGTCATAGAAAAGCTTTAATCAAACTTAAAAAAAAATGTTTACATCTTTAAATTTTGTAAAAAGCAAAGCTAAACTTTTTTGAAACTAATAATGCTCCTGTCCAGTAAAAGAAAAATCATTTGTATAAGATACCTCAGTGCCATACTTCAATTAACTAAATAATTAATTTAATAACTTCAAGTGCAATTTACATTATACTTAGTTAAGTTACAGACTTTCTTTCATAATGAGATGCCTATGATGCATTGGTTTATAATATTATATCTTCATTATAAATTACTTTACCAGAAATACTAAAATTAATTCTTACTAATATTTCATTTTATTTCATTAATATATTTAATTTTTATTTATTCAATTAATGATTTTTTAAACATTATAAGGAGCAAGAATTTCAATTAAATAATCATTTATTAATATTAATATATAAATAATATATATATTATATATATATATATATATATATATATATATATATATATATATATATATATAATATATTATATATATATATATATATATATATATATATATATATATTATATAAATATTTAAAGTGTAAATATAAAAGTGATCAAAAATTTAAAAAATATTTTTTTCCATGCAATATAATAGTTGTTTTATAAAATTTTGACCAATAATATATTTATTTATATTTTGACACATTGTTTAATGGTTGTATATAATTTTACAAAAAATATTAAGATTTCATAAAATTGAAAATTTGTTTTGAGTTACTTTTATATAATTTATTTCAAATTGTAAGAAATTATTAAAAATATGTTTATTAATTATTAACAAAAATTTAAATTTTACAGCGCTTGTTAACAATGAATTGAAGAACTTTAATCGATAATTTCTTGAACATATTTATAAATTAATTTTTAGAAAAATAATTTATTTATATGAATTTTATTATATAATTTATCTATAATTTAGATTATAGATCAGTTACTTCAAAAATAATTTTTGCTGGCGCTGTTAATTTCAAATTCATGTTGGATATATATAGCAGCATTCTTTGCTATTTCAAGACCTTCCTTATACCTTTATAAGACTTCAATTCGATACGTTTTCACACAATATTTTACGACTTCAATTCGATAACGTTTTCACACAATATTTTACGACTTCAATTCGATACGTTTTCTCACAATATTTTACGACATCAATTCGATACGTTTTCACACAATATTATACGACTTCAATTCGATACGTTTTCACACTATATTTCACGACTTCAATTCGATATTTTCTCACAATATTTTACGACTTCAATTCAATACGTTTTCTCACAATATTTTCATAGTTTAAAACGTTTAAATAAGAATGTTGTGTTGATAAAGGCAGAGAATAAGATCTGAGATGGTAATGTACTGTGTTGGATTTTAATTTTCATAAAATATAACACATTGAGAGACCATCGAAACAGTTGATTTAAGTCCGAGGACAAATCTATTAAAGGGTCATTAGTCAAGTTGTTAAGACATTTTTAAACTTAATCTGTGGGAAAGTGCCTAGAGAGCTAGGTTTTTACTAAAGTAATAAATAATCCATGTAGGGAAACTCCTATACTGACACATGTATAAAATTCAGACCAGCCCGATCAGCTGATAGCTGCCTCAAAAATAAAAAAAATAGCTAAAATAAGAATAACTGCGCATGTGCCTTTTTGGAATTGGCAACATTGATAACATTAGGTGAGTTTTACTTTTTATCGTGATTTCGTACTTTAATATGTACGTGATAGTTTAATGATTTTGTATTTAATTCTGTTAAATAATTGTTATAATAATTTAGTTAAAGAAAAAGAGAAACAATAGTAAAGGTGAACTACATGTTTTTCAGTAAAGAAAAGAAATGTTTTTAGTAAACAAAATGCAGACGACAGTGTATTGCCTTAAATATAACTTAAAATTACGATTCCTTTTATTATATTAAAAAAATTAGGTTAAATTTGTAAAATTACTAATTACAATTAATATTTGAAAGGAAAAAAACAAATATCATTTGCAAAAATGTACTAAGTTAAGTAGTGCACACAAAAAAAGTTTAATTAGCCGCTCGTTTTAAGTAATTTAAAAAACCTAGTATTTAAAGATATGGACTTAAACCACTATTGGATGTGGTAAAATGTATTTCTTACACAAATTATTAACATTTTAAACTAAACTGTTTAAATAAATGCAATAAAAACAAATATTTTGAGTACCATAATTGTTTACATTTACTAGGGTAAAACAAAATGGCCGCGGCCATAGAAAATTTGATCCAACTCCCTGGTGGACAAAATATGAAACACATGCCAGGTCTGACAGAAATCGCGTTTGTTTCCCTACTTGGTTTATATATTACTTTAGTTTTCACCTTTATTTTGATACATAAGTGAAGATGTTAAAATCGACATTGATATCGCGCCATCTTAGAAAGTAATTAAGGTCAAAAGTTCAGGAAAATAAGTTTTTCCTAATAAGAAAATAGGATGCAAATGCCTTGGCATCTTTGTCTCGGAGGTCAATACGGGTCAGTACATAAATTATTCCTTATTATAATCGCCTACAACAAAAAATATTTCTAACTCACATAGAGGAGCCATTTTCTATTGGATTCTATTTGGATATTTGCTGACATAAATTGACATTCTTCTCATTAAATTCTATAAATTTTGTCTGTATGTTGTAAAATTTCTAATCTACAACTCTACACTTCAAATCAATATATTTAACAATATTGATATAAATTTCCTTTGACGGGGCCAGCCCTATAAATAAAATTTGCATTATTCTTAAGTAAATCTAACACTCAATGATACACCTAATCTTTGGTCTAAGGGTTGATTTGAAACAACGAAAAAGGTATGAAGAATAGTGATGTCGAAGATTTATTGAAATTGTAACTAAATTAAAACTTAGAAGTTTCTTCCTAAAAGGATCACTATTCTTTTATCCCCTAACAAGGATCACTATTCTTTTATCCCCAAACAAAGATCACTATTCTTTTATCCCCTAACAAGGATCACTATTCTTTTATCTTTTTAAAAGAATCACTATTCTTATATCCCCTTACAAGGATCACTATTCTTTTATCTTTTTAAAAGAATCACTATTCTTATATCCCCTTACAAGGATCACTATTCTTTTATCTTTTTAAAAGAATCACTATTCTTATATCCCCTTACAAGGATCACTATTTTTTATCTTTTAAAAGAATCACTATTCTTATATCCCCTTACAAGGATCACTATTCTTTTATCCTCTAACAAAGATCACTATTCTTTTATCCCCAAACAAGGATCACTATTCTCTTATCCTCTAACAAAGATCACTATTCTTTTATCCCCTAACAATGATCTCTATTATTTTATCTTTTTAAAAGAATCACTATTCTTATATCCCCTTACAAGGATCACTATCCATTGTCCCCCTACAAGGATCACTATTCCTTAATCCCCCTATGAGGATCACTATTCTTTTATCTCCCAACATGATTCTTTTTCAGGGACTTATAAATTCAACCATATCAGGAAAATCCCTGAGATTGAAGACAAATAGAAAGAACATAAGGAAGATTTTAAAAGTTTTAAGAAGATAATTTTGCAAATACGAGTCTTAAAAGTTTGTCTCATAATCCGTCACGTCTAATGTATTTAGAAAAAAATGCATAATTTATAAAAAGAATAAGAATTTAGAAAAATTCTGTAGAAGAAACCCTAATTATTTAAAAGCTAAGAAAATAATTGAACTTTATGAGTTCTATAAACAATTTAATACTTTAATAATATAAACTATCAACCCGGTTAATTAGGTGAACAATAATATATCTGACACTTATAAAGCACACATCATCTGCGACTGTTTTAATTTTATTAGATGAGGCATATAATAATCAAGTTCTAACATTTTTTACGTTAATGTTACATAAATTTCAGATTTTTTTTTAAATCAATGTCAAATTAATTAATGTAATTTAGCTATTCTTCACTGTCATTTAGTAATAATATTATTAGATGGACAATATGAACATAAATAGTAAATCGTCCACATTTAATTTTAACGTCTTTTGTATCCAACATTTTTACTCAATATAATACATGATGATTCATCATCCATCTTTTTTTAAAGGAAAAAAAACATTTTCCATTACTTTAGAAATTATTTAGGAATCCATGACCCTTAAATCAAAATTTAGAAGGTTGATCTAATGTAAGACCACTTTTTCAGATCGCATATCAACACTTTAGAAGAGACATTAAATTAAATGTACTTCCACCTACTGTAAGGGAAGTAAGATTGCAATTTAAATTAAGAATAATTTAATTTTATGATTACGACATAATTTGCCACAAAATTGCTTTTTATTCCCCACTTGTTGATTTCTTCACTTTCCTTGCCTTTTATATTTACTGATAAAGTTTACAAAATATTTGACTTGATAAAATCGTTTACTTAATCAACCTCTACATTGAATAATTAAAGAAACTACATAGTTTTTTCAAATCCATGGTCATTTTTGAATTATTGTATTATTTAAAATGATAATATTTCTTTGTACTTATGTAATTGATTTACTATGTGGAAATATAGGTATTTATTTATAAAAATGGAATAGCTAGTATTACGCTACTATTTATACAGTTGCAATGAATGGACAGTAGTATAACATGGGGAATAAGCAATGGATCAATAGATTTATTTTCACCAACACCATAATCATACATCACCGGTATCAATTTAAAAATCTTGTCATATGGGGCTGTGAATAATGTCTCATCCACCCCAAAGTATACATAGATAAAGAAAGATAATCTTGGGTTTTATAATTTCAAACAAGATAACATTAGTTCGGTAGCCAGTTAACAGGAGCGCTAGTGTGTAATTTGGTAGTTTCCCTATGCCAACTACAAGAGTGCGCTCCTGTCCTCTTATTTTTAGCTAACTACTCTTAGGACTTTACTTGATTTATCACAATATTTTATTTATTTAATGATGAAAAGTTTCAAGTAGATACTCGTGTCGTTAACATGTTAATAAGGAACGAGATAGGTTCCTATTAATAACTAATAAAGTGGGAAGAATGTTATGGTATGAAAAATTAGTTTCATAGCTGCCGCAAGAGACCAGCACCGATTTCATCCACACCTTCTGTCTGACACTCTCGTATACCTTGCAACATTCTATGCCTATTATATTCTCTGATCCACCCTTACTTTCCGGGTATTTTCACTGACAACATTCATAAAGTATTGAGCATAAAAAATATTGGAAAATACATGGATATACTCATAAAGCCTGACCGAGAACTTGACTTGGTTCCATTTGATTAAAAACTGACTTTTTTAGTAACTTCAGTGTGCAGCGTTCTTCCAACCTTTACAGTTCTCAGTCGGTTTCTAATATTAGTAATAGTAAGAGCGGTTATATCCAAAATACTTTGATAGTAGAAACGCCTAGAGAATAGGACCAAACTTTTGTATTTTTTTTCACCAATTCTAAACATCCTCTATCTTTCCATCTTTACAAAATATTGACATAATTTACATTTAATACGTCAAAGTTATTTTAAGTTAGAATGGCTACAAAGTTTTAACCTATTAGCAAAGGTCTTGATAGCGATGTGATATTCCTTATATTCTTACTATACTTAATCTGCTGCCTGGACCGATTTTGCGTCAACCAAGCAGCAGTAGTCGGTGGAAGTCCCAAAGGTCTTACTACTGACGACGAAGGTACCTTTTGCCACCAAGGAGGTTCTTTTCTCCCTTCAGATTTGTTTCTGAAAAACGGGGATTCTTCCTTTATATCGTCTCGTCCTTCAGATTTAGCACGGATTTTAGTAAGGATGTCTTCGCGGAAGTTCCGCCGAGCTGTGTTGTCGTCTAAGATCAATTTTTCTTTTATAGTCCTTCGCCTCCAACCGTTTAGATGAGTCTCTTCTCTTGGATACCTGATGTCGTCTTTGTCCTTTTTAGATTTCCATAAGACTGGTATATCCACTTCTTGTTTCATCCTCATTCTGAAACTCTTCCTCCAATTCATTTCCCTCATATTTCTCCTCGGTTCTTCCTGTGAATCCCCACTATCGTCCTTTTCATTATCAGTATCTTTTTCCGTTGGACTATCTTTGTCGTTATTCTCAAAATCATCTGCCTTATTCAAGAATGAAGTTCTTGTAACTCTGGTTGATTGAGTTCTCTTTAGTTTTTGAAGAAATTCAGTTTTAGTTTCAACTGGACTTGTTTTAGAGTAGTACCTGTCACAAAAAAAGACAAATAATTAAAGAACTATAATGCATTTTTTGTTTCTAATCCCCTCAAATCTATGGGGCGCACTTAGAATAACACTGTCAGTATTCAGAAATATGACGAGGTTTATGAACAGAAATTCTGGTAGTAATAAGAGAGAGAGAGAGGAACCGATGGTACAAAGCCTAAATTATAGTCATCAAAGAGTTTTCCTCTCCTACCTTGAATGAATGAATGACTTTATTTATTCTAAATTTACAAATTTTATGTAGGTAAATTTCAGTTTCCAAGTCTACTCAATGACTACAGCCGTCTGGGGGAGAGTTTCTGACTGTTACAATTTGATACAAAATTAAGTATAAAATTAAATTAAACATATTTTTATTTAATTCCTAGTTTAAGTGATTTTTTGCTAAAAGCACCTTTAATCTAAGTTGCCATAATATTTTTGTGTAGTTTGCCAAAGCAGAAAGCCCTTCCTCAATTACCTTCATGGTAGCTGAACACAAAATTACAGTCTGATACGAAATCAAATGAAACAAACATCAACTTAATTTGAATCCTATCTAGTCATGTATTACTTTTAGCAAAAAGGTCGTTAATTTTGGTCTAATACTCATAACTATCCTTCTATCATTAACTAACATATGCTCGTTAAATTAAAATTTATAGAACTTGAGTGACCAAATGCGCCTAAAAAAACTATAAAAATTTATTTACCTGTTTAAAAGATTATCATTACGATTAGGATGGTAATATGATTTAGATCTGGAAAGTCGGCTGACATCTGATTCCTTAGCTATATCTAATCTAGAAGGTCTTGTAGGTAGATCCAATTCGAATCTGGTTTTATGTTCGAATTTCGGTCTATCGGGTATTTCTGGTAACCTTCTTTCTGGCAATCTTGGAATTTCATCGTCAGACTTGTCATCTTTAATTTCCAAATCAAATCGAAGCTCTTGATCAATCTTTTTGTGTTCATTGTCGTAATTTCTTGGCTTGATTTCAATATCAAAACGTGATCTTGCCGTGTCGTAGTTTGATTTAGTATCTGAATCGTAAGTACGAGTTTTATATTCGGATTCATATGTTGATGACCTACCTTCAGGTTCTAATCGGATTTTTGGTTCGTCTGATTTTAAATCGTCATAACTTTGATAATCGTCATATTCGTTATCAGACCGTTTGCAATCATCGTACTTTATATCATCGTAACGCTTAGTTTTAAAATCATGGTAGGATCTTGATGTTTTTGGTTCATCTAGTTTCAATCTTTCAGGGTATGAACGTGATCTATCAAAACCGTGTCTGATCTCTTCGATCTTTCTGTCTATTTCGATATTGCGATTTTCCATGTCTCGTTTTTCTCTGTCGTCATACCATTGTAATCTTGGTTCGGGACGATCACGATCAAATGGACGATCGAACGGATACAATGATGATGATTCCAATCGAGAGAAATAAGCTTCACAGATGTGACAGTCTCGACTCGGTGCTGCAGCCGCTTGGAAACACAGAACACAGTCGCTCCCCACGTATCTCCCATACCTGTAATCCAAATCGGAAATACGCTTCAACGGCAGTCAGGGTATATGTTAATAAAATGCTCAGTTTAATGAAATATGCTCAGTGTATATCATTTGACACTACCGTGTTCTGCAAAACATGAATAGTTGACACAATATAATGGTGTCCAGATAGACGTAACGAAACAGAGTGGGACATGACATTATGTCGAGCCATCAATGATAAAAAATGTCGAATGATGGAACAGTTCCCAGATGTAGCATTGCTTTTTGCTTGTTACATTTCCTAGGTGTCTCTCGCACAATTATATTGTATGCTCAGTATCATTATCCTTTTAATTTACATATTTACTCCTAAAATGTCTTTATAGAATCAAATTTCATCATAAGCCAACTGTACAATTATCAAAGAGGTTGTGTTTACTGCAAGTAGGCGAAGCAGTTGAAGAATCAGCTACCGTATGAATATCCCTGGACCGGTTTCTGTTTAACGCTATCATCAGCAGGTGAGGCAACACTCGAGCTCTCAACAAATAAAGTTATAACTTGCGAACAACTAGTCTCAATGAGCACGACGGGCCCTCTGAAGATGAGACCTAATCTTCAGAGGGTTTGTCGTGGTCATTGATACTAAACGTTATTCACTGATATAACTTTATTAGTTGAGAGCTCTAGTGTTGCCCCTCCTGCTGATGATGGCGTTAAGCCAAAACCGATTCAGGGATATTCATATCCAATAACAAGTATCGACGGTAGCTGATTCTTCGACTGTACAATTATCCCTTAATTTAAGAAAGTTCAAACTTTAGTACTTATGGCTGTTCAACCATAACAAACGAATTAATTTAGGTTAAGCGGAGCTGATGAACCTAAATCTTATTTGCTTTAATCATTATTGGAGTTTCTAATCAAAATTACTTATCATTAATCATTAAAAATCATTAGTAAATCTAATAAGATTTACTGGTAGGACATTAAAAGCTATTCTAATCACTGAATGACTAAGTAGGCAAAATATTGCATTGAAAATATAGGTCTTCCGGTGGTGACCGCGTCAATGTTGATGAAGAATCCGACGTTTCGCTTCCACTGTGGGAGGCATCTTCAGGGATGTAGGACATCATGGATAGAAACACAATGCTCTATAAAACTGAACTGTTCAGTTTTGTAGAGCATTGTGTTTTTATACATGTTGTCCCACATCCCTGAAGATGCCTCCCACAGTGGAAGCGAAACGTCGGATTCTTCACCTACATTAACGCAGTCACCACCGGAAAACCTAAATTTTCATGACTATAACGGCGAAAGCCTCTGCAGTTTATTAAAATATTGCATTGTAACCAATTTAGAGATAATAAGTAGATTATTATTTAAAAGAATCGCTCTCGGGAATGAAGTTACCTAAAGGTGTACTCACCAGTGAGAGAGGGGTTCCAGCGGTTGTCACACTTCCTGAAGGTACTTTACAGGACAAACGCCCTGTCGATTGTCTCCACACCTGATCATAACCATACCGTCTATCTCTTCTCCTATTTGTATAACAATCTAAAAGAGATCAGAATATAAGGGCATAAGATTAGTGTTAAAATTTTTAATATTTTATTGTATGAGAGGATGCTAACACCCCTTAAGTGAGTGCCTTATTTAAATGCAGGGTGATAAATATACATTTACCATTAATAGAAATTACTGTAAAACAAACTGGTTTTAGATTTTTTAACATTGTATCTTTTACCACTTATGTCACTCCTTGCCAAATGAAGGCAAAGACTTGAACAAATTTCTGGTCTCGGAGCCTGGGTTTAATTTTGTATTTATTTATTAGCTTTTAAAAATTTTGATTTATGATATGTAAAAGTAAGTAAAGTGGTCCTGCATCACTTAAATTATTAGATTATCTCTATACCTACAGACTCTCAAGTCTGTGTGATCACATCATTCCCGCAAACACTTGCTCCAGCAATAATGTTCAAACTCCGGAAATGGCACCAAAACCTTCCCGCGCGCCAGGTACTTGTGTTAAGTAAGTTCCCTCTAAAAAAAACGCCCCCTTCTCCCCTTTTATGATCCCAACGTCATAATCTCGTTTTTTTAGGGAAATTTTCTAATACATCTAAAATTAATAGAGGCATAGTATACAATTCATACTTGGTCCCTGAGAAGAGTGCAGTCGGAAGCAACCTGTAGGTTATGAGTGACCTGGAGGGGTCTTTCACCAGGCTGCAATTTTGCTACGTACTTCGACGGGAAGAACCCAACTCGTCCCAAACACTTTCCTCTCCACCAATCAGGGTCAGCCGTGTCGATCACTGTCACTTTGTATCCTGGCCTGAATAGACATTGTCATAATTTGATATTATAGAATTCTCAAATTTTGCATTCCATAAATTAGTTGTCTAGCTTTTAAATTTTTGTGCAATTAATGTTAAACTGCAATTTTATTATTATTACATTTTTAGAAGCAATATTAAAAATTCTAAATGTTAATTTAACTCTTATTTTTTTTTTGTTATATTATAATAATGTAATATTGTGCAATTTTATTTTTTATTTTATTTTTCTTTTCTTATTTTAGTTTAATTGAAATTTAACTTAGCCCCAGTAATCTAAGTGTACTTAGATTACTCAAATCTTTATACACTTAAAAAAATTAAGTTACAATTAGAACCCATTAGATATCACTTTTATAGTACTGTTCTATTAATTATAAGTCAACAGCAAGATTTGCTATCAAAAGGGTTCTGTGGAAGTTTAAAGACGACGAAGACCGCGCAAAGCGATTCGGCTAGTTAGAAGTATGATTAGAAAGTATAAAATGTTAATTTCATTGCAATGTTGGCAAAAAGCGGAAATTTAAGCCACGCCTACTTAGTTGAAAAGTAGGTCTGCCGCAGCGCTAGCGTCGATCGGAATCTAAATTTTCCCACCATTGAGTCGACAGTCTTACTGTTTAAGTATCTATAGTCTCTGGGAAGGGTGCTACGAGTGCTCGAAGGAGTAGTGGTGGGGGTAGGCTAAACCTTTTTACACTGTGAAGGCCTAATATGTTTCTTCCCCTTTAAAAATGTTCCTTGGTCCTGAGCACCCAGTCAGTGCTACCAACTTCAAAAATTTAGTTCAACTGTTTATTAGAATAAAAAGGTTTCCGTACATACTACAGAGAACTGATAAAAATTTATTTTTAGCAATAATTATACCCACAATATTTAAGTTAGTATTAAAATGAAACAGTTCAACATTTATTTAAAATGAGACAACACTTATTTAAAACTTTATTAAAAAAAAGTGTTGGACTCTATCACTGATCTCAAGAAGTGGTCAAAAAGAGTTTGCCAACATTACTCTGGTCACTCGCGGGTAAAATAGCCGCACTGACCAATTCCGATCTGTTGGTTTACACTCTCGAACACACCCTAAATGTACCAAAACTTACTTTAAATCAAGTTCATCCCCATGTCTGGCTTTGAAGTTGTACAGAACCACGTAGAGGTTGGTCGGAAGAAGTCTGTGAGGTTTCTGAAACAATTCAAAGTCTTGTTAGGATAATTTTAAACGGTTTCTAAATGACATCAGTAGCAAATGGTGACTCTTATTGGTTAGAATCACCTTAGGGTCAAGGGGCTTTTCAAAGAATTTATTGCAATTTAAATTTATATAAGGGTTGTTTAAAATCTTCTGAAATTGATATTCTGACTCATAAGTAGTAGCCTTTATTCCAACGAGTTAAAGAATTTCAAACTAAAGTTAAACACCTGTATTCCTGGAAGAAATTAATTTTATCCATAATTACACATTTCCCATAATAAAATATAATAATAATTGATTCCATTTGGATAGCTGTAGGAAATGTAATGTGTTGAAAGGCGGTTGGTTTTAGAAAGCACAACAAAGTCCCTTAGAGTGACTGGTAGGCTTAAGTATGGACAGCTTAGATGTTGAAAGAGTGACAGCTTAGAATGTTTGATTAGTACAGCCTATCGTTTAGTTTAAAAATACCTAAGGTTATATGTATTTTGGGGATTGACCAATCAGAGAAGCCCCTGCCAACCCCTAACTTGAAAAGAGAAAAAAGTACCTAACAACATAACCGCTGTAGGAAAATAACGGCCTTCCCGGCAATCGTTCACTTTGTTTGTGGTTCTTCTTGTGTTTAGATCGTTTTACAAACTACTTTTAAATTAATCATAAAGATATTATAAAATGAAACTACACAAAGAAATGTAAGGGTTGTTTAAAATCTTCAGAGATTGATTTCCGACTCATAATTAATAGCCTAAATAAAAAAAAGAAATGTAAAAAAACATCGCCAAGAAAACACGGGTAAAATAACCTGATTTGTTTACATTGTTTTTCCCGCTCCCTTCTTACAGGGATTTTTTTTTCTTAAGAATCGGCGATGCCTAAACTGATTTGTCAAGATTTTTAAAGTAGTTGATAGACTATAGTGGGGCTAAGAATCTAAACATAAAGTTTAAAAATTAACTTTAACAAGAACGTTTCATTGTCAATTACGTCATCATTAGCAGTTATTAATCTGTTTTAGTGTAAGGTATCCTGTATAATTATCTGTCTTCTATAAGGCCCAAGTAATGACACTATAAAAAATCGGGTACAGGGTACCTCGGAACTTTTTCTCAATACATCGGATTCGCTACGCTCATCCTTCCTACTTCGGACTCTCTTCGCTCGTCTTCAAAATTCAGTTCGCCAAAATTTAAACCGCAACAAGCCTTTGAACTCACTTCGCTCATCTTCAGATAGTAAATGCATAAGCATCATTCTCAGCGGTCACCTATACAGCACTGACCACGCTCAATGCAGCTTAATTTTTATGATCCAAAAAAATCATGGAAATAGTTGTCGTGTTGAAACGAAACTTAGTGTACTTGTGTAATAAGTAAAGGTATACAGTTGGTACTAAATTTTAACTCAATTAGACAATTCCCTATTTTTCTTACAATTTTTTTAAAAAAACGTACACAAGTCATTCAATAACAGTTACACTAATGCTGATAATAAGATGAAACTTAGCACAAATGTTAGTCTTATACATAGTCACATGCGTGCCAAATCTTAATCCGATCGTATAATTTTTCCGCGTTTCATAATTTTTCGAAATTTTTGGTGAGTCATTATTGCGGGTTAATGACGTCATAAAAATATTTTCCGAATAGCACAACTACAGTGGTAGACTGATTTTTTTACGAAATTTAAACTCTCTAGCATAAAAACACTTGGAGCTACGATGATAACAGACACACACACACATACAGACAGACAACTTTGCAAAAACCACTCAGGAGGCCTTAAAAACACCTGAAACGGATAATTCCGGTTCCATCCCAGTTTCGCATTTTTTTTTTGCAAACACAATACTTTTCTTATATACCTACGGTATAAATTAGGGAATGTAAAGGAAATTTTTTTTTTTGATTTTCCATTCAGCACAATTGATAATTTTGAGCTTTGACAAGGTTGAATAAAGTACGACTTTTAATTGCAATAATAGCTTAATCAAGTTTGAATATAACCTATTCATATTGTTAATTTTTATAATTTGAGATAAGCTTTATTCTAACTTTTAACGGCGAACATTATATTTCTCAGTTAGAGTAATATGAGATTACATTTATCCTTCAGTCAATGTATTAATGTTGTGAGAATAATGTTCAAAAATAGATGTTGTTTATTTGCTGTAGTCTTGAATAATTTTATTAGCTAGTTTACCTGATTTCTGCCGACTGGCGACGGACAGGGTGATGTGGAAGCAGATGATCGCTCATCATCAGGAAGTTCTACTGAGCTCATTCTCATGTTCCTCGTCGACAATAACAGACGTCTATTGTGAACTGGACTGCTGGGAGCTATTACAAAATGGAATAAAAGTTTAAATTGTAATTACAAAAATATAGGAAATGATAATAGGTTTTCTTTGCCAAAAGAGGAAATTGGGGACTCTTCTGATTCCTTATTTATATCCTACTCAAAAATGTAATCATATTCATAATATAAGGATACATCACAAAAAAACTGCCTTTCGCCATGGACTACGTAAACACCAGAAGAAGCTCCTTTATATCATGTAACGGAGCTATACTTGTACCCATGGCTGTAACAAACGGTTTCTCCAAGTATTTGTCTTAAAATATCTATATTTATTTATTAATCAAACGCTTATGAATGGATTGACTTCAAATTTGAACAGCCTTTTCACTACAATGAGTAACTCCTTGGTAACATCTTTGACAGAGAATTCAAAACGAATCAGATTCACTCCAATTTGAATGTTGTGGTCAACTTGTAGATCGTGTATAATTTGGCATTCAACAATCTTATAGCAGTTACTTCATGTACCATTAGTCATCTACCAGACTAAAATTGAAACCATACCTGTAACAAATGGCACTTCAAGACTTTCCTCCTTCGTTTTATCTTGGTATTCATATCTATATTTATTTATCATTTGATACTACCGAGTTTTGCAAAACATGAATAGTTGACACAATGTAATGTGCGAGAGACACATAGGAAATGTAACAAGCAAAATACAACGCTACATCTGGGAACTGTTCCAATCTGCAAGACTCGGTAGTATCAAGTGATATATGTTTTGCTTGCCAAGCATGATGGCGGTAAGAGAGCACCGCTCGCCTCTGGTAAATACTTTACATTATATTCTTCGAAATTAATTGAAGGTCAGATTGAGTTCAGGCTGTGTCTCCGCCCTGATGAGTTAGACGTAACGAAACAGAGTGGGACATGACATTATGTTGAATAATGGAACAGTTCCCAGATGTAGCATTGCATTTTGTTTGTTACGTTTCGTTAGTGTCTCTCGCACAATTATATTGCGTCATATATATTTATTTTTCATGAAACCCATTAGAATGCATTTGTTTCACCTATTAAAAGGATTTTCACTACTCAAAGTTTGGTATTAGCAGAGAAAGTCCTTCTTAAAACATTTTCAGCAAAACATGAAGAAGAGCGTTTTAATCTCTAAGATTAGAGTCTGAGGCGGATAAAGTAATAGTTTTTGTACTAGTTAATAAATATGTATCTATCTATCTATCTATCAATAATTATGTAAGAATAAATGAATTATACATTAAAATATCTATTGAATTAATGAAGACTTCAGTCCTTTCTTATTAAAATTTATTGAAAATAAATAGACGAAGAGCTTTCGCCCAGGGATCAGTTGAGCAGTTCTTAAAAATTACAAAATGAGAAAGTTTGAAAATTAATAAAACTCGATTGTTTTTTATGTCACGTGTCTAACTAAGTGAATAAATTCAAAACGAAATTACAAAAAAAGGGTAAAGGAAAAATTAAGATTTTAACATAATATTATAATAAATACTGCTAAGATTGTTAATGTCTTGTTTTTTGTTCATACTGTCTTTGTCAGCTTTTATAGAGAGCATTTCTAAAAATTTATTATAAATTAATCTTAAAATCTTAATTATTCCTTTACCATTTTTTGTAATTTCACTCTAAATTTATTTACTTAGTTAGACACTTGACATAAACAACATTAAAAATTTTATTAATTTTCAAAATTTTTCATTTTTGTAATTTTTAAGGACTGAAGAAGCTCAGGATCCATGGGCTAAAGCTCTTCGTCAATTTATTTTCAATAAATTTTAATAAAAAGAACTGAAGTCTTGATTAATTCAATTGATATTACACTTTATAACAGTTCAAAAGCTCTAAAGTTATAAATTAAAATAATTAAATATACTTTAGCTGCGGCATTGTATTATTGTATTGGATATCATACTTTATCTTAGAATAATGCATAAACTTAAATATAAGTATAACTTGACTACTTTAAGATAAGTATTACTAAATCTAAAAATTCAGCATTTTAATTCGAAAAGAAAATAACTTTGTAACAAAATTGTACAGCTAGAGTTCTAGTACAGGAGTTGGGAACCTGGTTCAATCATGGAGCTGATTCCAATAACTTTGACAGAGCTTTCCATTGCGAGCTCAATATTATTTTAAATTGTAGAGAAAGTTAAGGAATATAAAGGGTGGGGGTTCTAATAAGTTAAATAGATTTACAAAGTCGACCAATATTATAAAATTAGGGGTGTTTTTCGCGCAAACGTAGAACTTTTTTAGTGATTTGATGCACATTTCTGTCGTACTAATAAATGAGCAATCCAATATTAGTGAAAAAGTAATTTATAACTTACGTTTTGTAGATTTTTGATTTTTAAGGATATTATAAGACAGTATAGTTCTTGCTTTGGCACCAAGAAGCGCTTAAGATTAAAAATTACAATAATTGACTTCAATTGCCACTGAAGTGTGAACTCAAGGAATTATTTGTCAAGCACCAACAAGGAAAATATTGAGACCCATTGTAAGAGCAAAATTTTCTTATTTGAATTTAGAAAATACAACCATTTATCATACTTAATTATTTTATAAACTGATTTGCTTGCTTATGTATCTTAAGAATCGAATATTTTCAAGCATAGCGAATTTGTTTTTCTGGTGCTATTTAAAAGTCACAAAACCAAAAAATGGTTATTATGTAACACGAGCGAGGTAAGTCTAAGGAGACAATACTCCGTCTTCTCAATTTTAAATATTGAATGTAAACGGTACGAATTAAAGTACAAAAATTTGAACATGATTTCTTTGTAATTTTTTTTGTACCATACATGAGCTCTCAAAGAGACGCAGGTTCTCAAACTCTGTACTACTACTAACTACAGTCCATCGACTTCTTTAAAAATCTTGACAGGTCAGTTTAGGCACCCGCCATATCTTAAGAAAAAAAAATCCCTGCAAGAAGGGGAGCGGGGAAAAAAACTAAAACATCAGGTTATTTTTAAAATTTCTTGGCTTTTTTATACATTTCTTTTAGTATATTTTAAATCATTTTTATATTAATGAAGTTCAGAAACGATGTAACAAAAGAGAACCACAAACAAAGTGAAAGATTCCCGGAAGAAGGTATTTCCCAACTGCGGTTATGACTGGATTTGATTTTTTCCTCTTTTCAGTGAGGGTTGGCAGCGGCTTCTTAAAGTGTCAATCCCCCAAAATTCTTATGACCTTGGGGATTTTTAAACTAAACGATAGACTGTATTGCTTATTTATTATGCAAAAGCTATTCATGATGCTTTACAAATTATTATATAGTTGTTTAGAATGTCTTAATACATTATACTATTAATAAATTAACAATCCAGGGAGAGAACTAGAGATATAGATCTTCTTTGTCAAAGCTTGGTGATTATTACGTCTTGTAGATTGGTCGTCACATGTTTATTACAGCAGTTAGCATTACGCAATTGAATAAACTATACTAATTAATATCTTCTCTAACTAATATTTCACTACTAGCTAAAACTTGAATCATTTAATTCTATAAATGATTATTTACTACTTAACTGTATAATTAGTATGTTCAAATGACGGATCGGATACAGGATACGATACGATACAGAGTAGATCTCAATAAGTTTGTCAAGTGTATAGGATAAACTTATCTCCGTCGCTTTTATCCAAAGAGACTAATATTTAGAGGTAGTACATGGGCTGAATAGCACAGTGATAAGGGGTCTGGAAGTGAGACAGATTCTACTAGGTGCCATAACTGTACTGACCCATACTATAGTCTCCTTACAGAGAGACTAGAAACTCCCTCACCTCTCTACAACCCCTATTGTAGCACACACTCTACAAGCGGCGGGCATTTTTCAGTGACGCTAAATTAAACCACTGTATTCAATACAGACAGTTAAAGAATACATGCAATAGACAATCATTAGAACTTATTTTAAATTTAATTTACTTAATTTAAGACAAAATAGTGAGAAATAATTAATATTTCCGTTGAATTAAAATTATTATGAAAAATAAAAAAAAATACGTCAGCAGTGTACAGTTACCGCACATAGCTACCCAAAGAGACTTATGAAGTGATAGTAGAGACTGAAGTATTAGTCTCTTTGTAGCTACTTAAGGAATGATAAGAGCTGTTGTATCCTCCCTCTAAGTATTAGTATCTTTGTCACCAATGTACCGTTACGGCACCTAGCTACCCAAGGAATGATAAGAGCTTTGTATCCTCCCTCTAAGTATTAGTCTCTTTGTCACCAATGTACAGTTATGGCACCTAGCTACCCAAGAAATGATAAGGGCTGTTGTATCCTCCCTCTAAGTATTAGTCTCTTTGTCACCAATGTACAGTTATGGCACCTAGCTACCCAAGGAATGATAAGAGCTGTTGTATCCTCCCTCTAAGTATTAGTCTCTTTGTCACCAATTTACAGTTATGGCGCCTAGCTACCCAAGGAATGATAAGAGCTGTTGTATCCTCCCTTTAAGTATTAGTCTCTTTGCCTCTATCACTGTTGTATCACCTTTGACTAGTACACTATCTTAATTTTGGTTTATAGTATCCAATCCATCATCTGATACACTTGTGACATCACACTAACTAATAATTACGCTATCTAATATCTATAATTAAAGTCAACCTTTATTTAACATTATTTAATAAAATATAAAACTAAGTCTTTAAACATAAAATTATTGCTTAAAAAGTTTGAGGAGAAATTTCCAAATGTACGATCAAATGCTATACTAAAATAAGTTTCAATAAATGTGTTCTACATTTTAATACAAATCAGTAGTAAATTATTGGATGCGAGAAATAACTGAAAAATTTGATTTTTACAAAGGTAAATGAAAAATGTATTAGACGTGGTGAATATTTAAATATTTTACGATTTACTTATAAAGGAGAAATATATTGTACCTATTCTAATGGAAATAATTTAATGGTCAAACCATATTTTTATTTTTTCCAATTTTTTGTTTCTACAATGCTGGATGCAACAAGTGGCCCGTAACATGTGTGGAGCAAGGAAGGTAATTCGAGCTACAATCATTCAGCTTTACAAATATTTTGCAAGTAAGAGATATGCTCAATTAAGGGGTTAGATAATCTACATCAACGCTACTGTGCTCAAAATATAATTTTATAACTAGGACTTTTATACTTTAGTATCAAGGGGGTAGGGGTGAGTCAGGAAAGTAGGGAGCGAAGTGAGACTTCAAATTTGACTTTAGATTATTCCACTCCATTCAAATCCTTTCTTTTGTACCTTTTCTCATTTAAGGAACAAAATAATTTTCCTATAAACATATGGTGTATATGATTATAGGAAAATTATTTTGTTCCTTCTGAAAATCCTAAAACGTTAATTTCACTTGAATTGATGTATCAAGTGTTTTTATCATTTCCTTTGTGGTTTCTACTACGATGTCTGCCTATGTGTAAGTATTTATGTTAATACTCCAAGTATATTAAAATACTTGGAGTGTCCCTTGATAGCACACTTAACTGGAAAGCTCATGTTAATGAGTTAGGAAGTAAACTTTCATCTATTTTATTTCTGCTACGTAAACTTAGTTTAACTTTAGACATTGATACATGATAGCAAGCATAGGAAGCTTGCTTACTATGCGCATTTTCATTCACGTATGCTGTATTGTATTAAAGAATGGGGAGCAGCCCCCGTAGCCAACAGTATTTTTATTTTGCAAAAAAAAGCTATTCGTATCATGAATAATGCTAAACATGACTCTAAGTGCAAACAATATTTTATTGATAACAAAATTTAACTTTTCATTCAGCATATGTTTTTCATTATTGTTGTTCGTTAAAGCAAAGTATGATGAGGGGAAGTTCAATTATATTAAGAACCACAATTATGGCACTAGATATATTGCTAACATCAATATTTCCACTTGTAGGCTTAACAAATCACATCAGTCCCCAAATTTTAATGGAATAAGGTGCTTTAATAAATTACCAGCTTCAATTGTTGAACTTCCACCCAAAACTTTCAAAAAAGCATTAAAACATTGTTGCTTGAGAGAGCCTACAATAATGTTAACGAATTTTTAGCTGATAACTTAGTATTCCCACCTTAAATGTTTAGTGTTTCTCATGTAATGTTATGCTTTTTTTTTTAAATCAAGTTAGTTATTCAAGTTATGCTGCCTATGTTTATGCAGTCTATTTAACAATTTATAATCTATTTGTTTTCTTGTTTTGTTTTTTTCATTTAATATAAGAAACTGATAAGGGTCCAGGTCAGTTCTGTTAAGTAAGATCACATCCGCAACATTATGTTTTCTATGACGTCACTAATCCTTGATAAATTCTCATCATAAATTGCTTGAATTATAAATGTAGGATCAGATTTTGATTTTGCTCTTTTGAATGTAGGATCAGATTTTGATTTTGCTTTTTTGTATGTAGGATCAGATTTTGATTTTGCTCTTTCGAATGTAGGATCAGATTTCGATTTTGCTCTTTTGAATGTAGGATCAGATTTTGATTTTACTCTTTTGAATGTAGGATCAGATTTTGATTTTGTTCTTTTGAATTGTAGGATCTTGCTCTTTTGAATGTAGGATCAGATTTTGATTTTTGCTCTTTTTGAATTTAGGATCAGATTTGATTTTGCTTTTTAATGTAGGATCAGATTTTGATTTTGCTCTTTTGAATGTAGGATCAGATTTTTTTTACAGAGGTTATTTAAACGATAATTTAACTAATAGTGGGTCTGTCAGGGCTGCAATGCTAACTAGATTTTCTGGCCGATCCTATTAGGACACCGATCCTAATAGCAAAATACCTACCTAATAACCTACCTATAAGAGTAGCCGTATAATAGTACACAGCATTGACCGGAAATAATACAAAATGGACGATATTTTTTCAAATGTTTGGAAACAAATTAAAAGTAAGAAACAAATTCAAAACTCGGTTACTAGGTACGTTGGAACTTTTCCTCATTACATCGGATTCGCTACGCTCATCCTCCAAGCTTTGGACTCACTTCGCTCGTCTTCAAAAATAAAAGTCGTTCCATTTATACTTCAACGCGTCTTCGGATTCGCTTGGCGTGTCCTCAGATAGTAAATTCGTTGGTTTCATTCTCAGTGGTTATTTATCTAGACACTAACTATATTATCTAAAACTATAGATAGACTTATTTTATTAAAACCAAACTCAATTCTCTTATTTCTAACGTCAAGGGGGTACACTTGTAATAAATTTTAACTAATTGTAAATATTTTGCGATTTTTTACAATTTAAAATTTATTTTATTATTTAAATTTTTTATTTATTAAATTACAATTTAAAAAAAACGTATACAAATCATTCGATAAAAATTGAACTAATGCTGTTAATGAGATAAAACTAAGCTCATATGTTAGTCTTATACATAGTCACATGCGTGCCAAATTTCATTTGATCGCATCATTTTCCGTGTTTTATGATATTTCATAATTTTTGCTGCGTCATTATTGCGGGTTAATGACGTCAAAAAAAATGATTTCCTAAATGCACAACTACAGCGTTAGAATGATTTTTGTACAAAATTTTAGCTTTTTAGTATAAATACACTGAGCTCTATGATGATAACAAACACACAAATACAGACTGACAACTTTGCGAAAACCACTAACGAATAACACGCCTGAAACGCGTAATTCCATTTTCATTCCGGTTACGGATTTTTTTGCAAACGCAATACTTTTCTTATATACCTTAGGTATAAATGAGGAAAAGTAAAAATAAGATACCACAATTAATATTTTACATTCTCATATCAAGCAGCTCTCTTGATATTTGCTTGATATCATTTTTTTTAATTAAAAAATGTCTTAAGTTTTTTCGTCATTAATCTGACCAAGGATTTTTTGGTCTAAAACGGTGCCAATATAGTACCCACGGCTGTAAAAAATTGAATTTTCTAAGAAATATATTGCACCATTGACGTCTATTTAGAAGCAATAACCACTATCTGATTACATGTCATTTGGCGTGAAACAATCTGATAGCATTCACTATTTATAAACTAGTTTTTATCTATCCGATAAAACTAAGCTAGATCGTACCTATGTCCCAATCCGTCGACCCATTCTGACGAGAATTAAAATAATACCTAAGAATGACTTAATACGACAAATGATTTCGTCATTAATCTGACCAAGGATTGCTTTGTCTAAAACGGTGCTACATTAGTACCCACGGCTGTAAAAAATTAAATTTGACAATTTTCTGACATTAGTACAAGTTCGCAGGGAAATATATTTCACCATTGACGTCTATTTAAAAGAAATAACTACTATCTGATTACACACCATTTGGCGTGAAACAATCTGATAGCATTCGCTATTTATATTCTAGTTTTTATCTATCCCATAAAACTAAGCTAGATTGTACCCCCATGTCCCAATCCGTCGACCCATTCTGACGAGAATTAAAATAATACCAAGATCATTACTAATAACATTAGTACAACATAATTATATTTTTTTGTCTAAAACGGTGCCAATATAGTACCCACGGCTGTAAAAAATTAAATTTGACAATTTTCAAAGAAATATATTTCACCATTGACGTCTATTTAAAAGTAACAACCACTATCTGATTACATACTATTTGGCGTGAAACAATCTGATAGCATTCGCTATTTATATACTAGTTGTAATCTATCCGATAAAACTAAGCTATTTATTTATTTTATTTATTTATTATAAGCTTGTGGTTGCCTTACATTCTAAGGCCTCTCAATAGTCAATTCATGAATACAAATTAAAACATAAAAAAAATTACTATAAATAAAAATTATATAAGACATTATTAAGTTAAAAAGGTATCAGTTTACAATTTTTCAGGATACACTATACTGTCATTTAGAAAGTCATTGACACAGTAATATGCTTTATTAATCAGTAGAATGCTAGATCGAACCCATGTCCCAATCCGTCGACTCATTCTGACGAGAATTAAAATAATACAAAGATCATTACAATATTAAATAGATTCACAAAATTGTCTAATCTAAAATAAGTATTTATTTAAATTAGTAAGTTTAAAAATCTAAATGGCATCAACCTATTTTACAGACTAAATACTAATCTACATTATGCTTATTTGTCGACATACCCTTGTGGATCATATTATGCTATACTGGAAAACATTTATGGATAGTATAACCAACAAATTGTAACATATTTAAATAGTTCATGCTATGTGGTAGATGTACATATTAATAAGGCATTACTCATATCTCGTACTTTGATGATAATCAAAGACTCTGCCTATTGTCCAAGAGCCAGACATGAAAAAATGTGGCTCATTTCGTTCTAAATCAAATCAAATTTTTCAGAAAATATATCTTAAATTATAAAGAAAAAACATAGTCTGCCTATCCAGAGTGAAGCCCTTCATAGATTGCGCTTGCTCAAAATTTTATAAAATCGCACAAATTACAGTTTTCTTAAAACAAGCGGATCGTGTGGAAAACACAAATAGAACATTTATTCAAGCTGATGTCCAATAAAGTGAGTGTTGAATCATCAAAATTAGATGACTACAACCAAAGTTATGGCTCTTTCAAAAACACCAAAAAATGGTTAATTTATACAAAATCAGCGAATTTATATGAAAAAATGTTGGCTTTTTTGCATTTTTTGACCATTTAAAAAATGTTATAACTTTAGTTGTAGTTATCCGATTTTGACGAAAAAACTTTTATTTTATAGACAAATTTATCAGCTTTAAAAAAAGTTCTCTTCATGTTTTGCACACGACCTACAGGGAACCACTTATTGCAAGAAAACTGGAATTTGTGCGATTTTCTAATATTTTGAGGGAGCGCATTTATATGAAGGGCTCCACTCTGGATAGGCAGACTAAGTTTTTTCTTTATAATTGAAGGTATATTTTAGAAAAATTTGGTTTGAAGTTGTACAAAATGAGTCACATGTCTCTTGGACTACTACTTCACAGTTACAATTATGAATCTATATCAATCAAGGAGAATTACGTAAAGAAAAAAAGTTAGAAAAATATTTATAACTGATGAACAGAGATGGAACGATTATTCAAATGAAACGGGTTAAAAAGTTTTATTGTCTAATTTGTACGGAGGCTTAGGTAATTAATGCATAATCAAGCAAATTAAAATTTCCTTGGTAAATATTGATTAAACTTTACGTAGCTAAAAAGGAATTATTAGTGCGACCAATAACAGTGCTAAGTTTAAGATAACTCATAATTTGATAGGTTCTAATAATGCAGATCAATTTCAAACAAAGTAGATTTGTTTCAAATCTACTTCAAATCTATTTGATGAAAACAATGTAGGATTCCTAATAAACATCTCTGGTTGGGCTTTGAATTTAATTTTGATTTTAGTTCGCATTAATGCCGCTAGATAGTGTTTAAATGCATTATTTATTGGTATTTGTCCCTTTACTGACCAGGTCTAGGGAGTTTTTCTTAGATCGAGTCAGTCTGCGAAAGTCATACGCTACGTATACACGCCGGCTCAAAATTACGCTTCCACGCTATAATTGTTGGTTTTATTTCGCTCAATATTGCTATTTCGGTTTTCATTAATCGCTCAAAATTAACTTATTCGTTGCACAATACAGTCCTCAAAATACCTTTTCACCTCTGCGCAGAGTATCCCTTTCCTACAGTCCCTTTACCACCCAAAAACTTGGCTACATCTACACCAAAAGGAATCCTGCAACGAGGTAAGATTTTGTATAATTTGTACCCTTACGCTATTCAATATATTATTTTGTACAGTCCTCCGCTCAACCAATCTCTAAAATCTCACTGAAGTATAACTGAAGTTCCAAAGAGGTAACTCAAACTTAATCTATACTATACTATGGCACATGGTTAAGAATGAATAAACACTCGAGTTTAAAAAATATATTTAATTACATAATAATTCTGGCGCGGTGGTCCACATGTCGGGCGAATTTCCTTTGGATGCGAGTTTCCGTGCTTAACTACAATACTGGTTGGAATGATAATTTTTATAGATTTTTTTTTATATATGTTTACAACTACTAAATAAATAATTCCGGCGCGGTGGTCCGCTGTCGGGCGAATTTCATTTAAAATGCGTATTTCCGTGCTTAAAAATCCATGTTAAGCACGCATGCAATACTAGGCAAGCAAACATGCGTGCCAAATCTCAATCCGATTGCATAATCTTTCCGCATTTTCATGATTTTTCGAAATGTTTGCTAAGTTATTGTTGCGGGTTAATGACGTCATAAAAAATATATTTTCCTAATAGCACAACTGCATGTATAGATTGATTTTAAACAAAGTTTTAAGTCTCTAGCACAAATATACTGGGAGCTACGATGATAACAGACAACTTTGCAAAAACTACTCAAGAGGCCTTTAAAACACCTGAAACGGATAATTCCGGTTAAATCCCGGTTTAGGATTTTTTTGCAAACACAATACTTTTCCTATATACCAACGGTATAAATGAGGAAAATTAATAATGAAAAAGGGTGACACTCCTACCACTGAACAAAAAAAGCTATAATTCGAACTCAAAATCTCGTTTTTAGGTCCCACATTATACAATCATCATCGTTTTTAAAAATGTTGTAAATGTTATTTGTTCTGAAAATAATGCCCCCTGCCAGACCCCGCGTGTGAACGAAGTAATTATTACTATACCATATAAAACGTCTCTTGATTAATCCACTGCAAAGTGGAACGGAATATTAATAGTTGCGACTTTGCGACACAAGACCCGAAGATAAAAGCGAGTTTAAAATAAAAAAATTTAGAACCTTGATAGTATCAATTCAGAGTTTCTACAAATAAGAGCTAAACTTGTTAATTATCATATGCCATTAACAACCTCAAATTAAAAGTAACATTATCAATTCTATACTATGAATTAGAAAACTATTTAATTGTTATCTATGGATTTCTAGTCTATACCTTATCAACTATTGATATGAGTTTTTGCTGGAGAAAGGGATTTAAAAAGATTTACATTACTTGAGTGGTAATCAGGCCTTTCTGGTTTGTTAGACCTTTGTTTGGCTTTTCGCTGAGGCGTTTCTTTATTTCTCAGCATGTGTAGATAATCCGAAGATATGTCCATCATTGAAGCTAGAGAAGAGGTAAATGTTTAACTTAAATTTTAAAGTAGTTACTTAATTTAGAATTTAAATTTCTTGAAGACTACAGTCGGATTCTTAATTATTTTTCACATCAAACCCATAACTATAAAATTAATTGTGCAAAAAATTTAATTTCTAGAACTCTTAACCTCACAGATTTTCAATTTCACGGAGATACCATTCAAAAAATAAAAATTATATTAAAACAGAACAATTACCCGGCAACACTTATTGACCGATTAATTAAAGAATACATTGAAGGTAATTTAAATGATAATAAAGTTGAGAATTTAAATTTAAATGTCAATATGCATTCCACTCCTATTTCTTATAATCAATCCCGTGTTAATCTCAATTCAACTTCACAAAATTCTTTAAATTTGACATCTCCAATTAGTCCTATAATATATAACAAATCTCCAATAACTTCAATACACAAGAATCTATCAAAAAATAGTAACAACAATACTTCTACAAATATAAATTCAAATAACACCAATGTTTATCCTAAATTTGCATCAATACCTTATTTCGGAAATCCAACTAAACAGATTATAAAACTATTCAACCCATACAACATCAAAATTGCTCAAAAAAATCCATCTAATCTGAAATCTCGTTTTTATTCAAAAATCAAGGATCCTATTACAACTTTAGACCGTTCAAATATAGTTTATCAAATTCCTTGTAAAAATTGTGATAAAACATATACCGGTGAAACCTCACAGTTATTTCTAAACAGGCTTAGGGTTCATAATAAAAATGCAGACAATTTAGACACAAATACAGCTATAGCGGAACATATGACCGAGAAAAAACATAAAATTGATAACGACAATGTTAAAGTATTACATTCCGAAAAACATTTGAACAAACGACGCATTTTGGAAAGTCTTTACATCAAAACTGACCCAACACCATGAATAAAAAACAGGATACAAACAATATAAATAGCATTTATTCCAATATTTTAAATTTAAAAAGACTCCCTAAAAATACAGTGCCTCCGTCTACAAATCACCGTTATCTTAATAATCTGTCTATGCCTCCTTAATAATTTGGTTTACTGACATTTTCTAAATTAATTTAAATTTTATATTTCGTTTATAAAAAAAATTTTTACATTACAAATTTAGTTTCATTTGATTTCACCTGAAGATGTTGAGCTTCGCTCAATGAAACGTTGTGAAGATTTATGTAAAGGTTATTAAATAAATTAATATTTATAAAAGACTGTAGTCTTCAAGAAATTTAAATTCTAAATATATATCATACCAGTCCAAAAAAAATTACTCTTTTATAGTTACTTAATGTTTTTATAGTATGTGTGGTGATGTATCATTTAGCAAGAAAGTTAGTCAATGTGATGTTTTGCTAACTTCCGTAGATATAAAATTGTTTTTTACTTTATATTTTTTAAAGCATCTGCCTCCTTAGCCGTGGCCGTTTAGTACTGGACTTCGGCACCGGAGGTCCGGGGTTCACAGCCCGGGCTATGCTCTCAGTTTATTATGAATAGAATTTGTTCTAAAAATAACTTTCGCCAACTTTAGCTTCACTTTGAGCATAGTAGATGTGACCCACCCGACGTGGTTCCCGCAGGGCGAATACCCTAAATGGCCGAAAGGCCCTTAAACGGGCATTATTATTATTATTATTATTATTTAAAGCTTTAATTAGAAACAACACGTGCCCCACTGCAAGAACTATTCTTAAAACCATTAGGGAGAAATACACAAATGAACAACTATTGAGAGTCCCAAATGTTGCTTAACCCTGGTTCATTTGTGCTCAGGGATATCTTATAAGGACCTGACATTACAAAGTTCATAATATCGGCGTCAGGAACAATAACAATAATAATGCCCGTTTAGAGCCTTGTGGCTCATCAGGGATAACCCATGCGGGAACCACCTCGGGTGGTAGTAGCAACCGTTACGCTCAAAGTGTATTCTAAAGTTGGCGAAAGTTTTAAACAATAATCTTCTATAAACTGAGAGCGTAACCTGGGATGCGAACCCCAGACCTCCGTGGGTGTCAAATGTCAGTGTAAAGACTAACGCCTTAACGACCTCGGCCACGGAGGCAGCTCCAAATGATATATACTGAGCATATTTCATGATTACTGAGCAACATATACATCGACTACCGTTGAAGCGTATTTCCGATTTGGATTACAGATATGAGAGATACGTGGGGAGTGACTGTGTCCTGTGTTTCCAAGCGGCCGCAGCACCGAGGAACAATAGACTTACATAAAGTACCTTTGATTTAATTTTAAACGGAAAGCAACCATCGGTGTAATGTCTCGATAGATGAACGGTATGTATATGGATATCCATCCTTCCCATAAAAATCCTAGAGATTCCGACTGTAATCGAACTCGGACTGTCCGGCTAGCTGGTACATGAGCGTTAAAACTAAAACCGTGACTGGTTGGTCAATAAAATTTAAAAATAGGCATCTTGAATTTTTTAAAAAAAATATGTATTTTAAATTCAAAATAAAAAAAAATTTTTAATTAGTGTATAATTTTACACTATAAAAATATAAATTTAATAAATTTTTAATCAAAACTGCTGAATTAGGGAAAATAAAAATTAAATGAATACATTTTATCAAAAACAACCCGCAAATAGATTAAACCTGAATGATTTATTTGAAAGTACAAAAAAAGACGCTTAACCTGGGTAAATATCACATTTTAAAATATCCTTTCCATAGGAGCCCTAGAATCTTAGTATAATACTATATATAGAAGGAGCACAGGACCGTAAACTCAATGTAATTCCACTGATAACACGAAAGCCGGTTGACTGGTAGTCATAAGTAGGGAAACCAACTTAACAACAAAGCACTAATTTATAAATGTGTTGTAAATATTCACTAATGAAAAAAGATCTTAAGTAACGAATAAAATAACTTAAAAGTACTTAATAAAATCGGTCTTAGGTAGCAAAAGGGTAAGAGAATACGAGAATCTACATTTAGGTATCGAGGACTACTTTTAACATATTTTTTTAACATAATTAATTAATCAAAAACGTTAAAATACAATTTAAAATGCTTGAAAAATGAAATACAACGATATATATATTAGTATTTTATGAATAACCAATCATTAATTAATAATACAACATAATAATTCAGCACCCGGAAGTATTGCCAACTTTTTTATAAGAAAATATTATATTGTTACAGTGGCAGCATTACTTAAGACCACCAGTGAAACGACTTTACTGTTATCAGTTATGCTCCTTCTATTTTAAGCCTAGAATCTTGTGTAATATTGTTAACATGAGTACCAACATAAAAATACAAAGTTTAAAGAAAATAATTGACTTACATTGCAGTCTAGAAGATGAGGAGTGACTGGAGCCGTGACCACTACCAGGGTAACCCTGAGGTGTGTTACCCCCTTGCCGTCGTCTTTGTGTCTGCTCCGTCGATTCGGGCGAGTCCAGAGATAACGACTTCATTCTCAGATTCAACTTTTGTCGACGTGGACTGTGAGGTGCTGTTGCGTCGTATCGACAATGTATTAGTTGGTTAGTTGATTAAAACAACAAAACAGACCAAATATTAATCAAAACCGTTGTTAATAAACATTTATAAATTAAAAGTTAGATGAGAAAACTCCACAGGTGTTAAGGGGTTAACTTTTCTGAGAGGTTATAAATAAAATATTATTAATACATAGATATAAATACTAGAGGGGGCATTGCCTATCTCAATACATTGAAAGGCCTGAAACATCGTTTTGGGGCTCTCAGGGGCTCTTTGTAACCTCATTAAAACCTCCTTCAAGAGACAGATAAGGTTATAATAAATCAATTGTTTTCGGGGTTTCCGCACATTTTTTATGTTTTGAATTGTATTTCTAACCTTCTTTTATTTTAAAAAGATATTTTAATCTGTGAAATTGTAAATTTAAATTTTTTGTAACTATGTAATTTTTCCAATAAAAGGCTATTATTATTATTATTATATACATAACCTTCTTTTATATAAGTTATTGTAATTTTGTGCTAATTATTTGGTTATATTTTTAGCGAAGGTGGTCAGGTTACTTTTTCGATGTTTCAAAATTCAACCATTGGCCCCTCTAGTTATAATATCTCTATAAACTGATACATGTATTAGATCTGTATTGCTTTATAAAGTAAACGTAATATTTATAATGAGAAGGTGGGGGCTGGATAAGTAGGGAAGAAAAGTATGTTCTGGTGCAGGGTCAAAGTACGAGGGCAAGTGAGGATCTGAAGACAATAGAGGTCCTCACTTGCCCTATCTTCACTTGCCCTATCTTCACTTGCTCACTTGCCCTATCATCTACCCCTATTACTTCATAGCTCTTGCCCATCCTAATCATCTACCCCTATAGAAGTATATGCTACCTCACTTGCCCTTTATTTTCTAGCTCACTACCCTGTTTATATCTTCACTTGCCCTATCCTCACTATCACTACCCTGTTTATATCTTCACTTGCCCTATCCTCACTTGTCCTATCATCTACCCCTATAGAAGTATATGCTACCTCACTTGCCCTTATTTCTAGCTCACTACCCTGTTTATATCTTCACTTGCCCTATCTCACTTGCCCCCTCTTGCCTTTATTTTCTGGCTCACTACCCCTGTTTATATCTTCACTTGCCCTATCCTCACTTGTCCTATCATCTACCCCTATAGAAGTATTGCTACCTCACTTGCCCTTTATTTTCTAGCTCACTACCCTGTTTATCTTCACTTGCCCTATCCTCACTTGCCCTTTATTTTCTGGCTCACTACCCCTGTTATATCTTCACTTGCCCTATCCTCACTTTCCTATCATCTACCCTATAGAAGTATATGCTACCTCACTTGCCCTTTATTTCTAAACCCATCCTCTGTCTAACATATTTTTTACCCCCACTCCTTTAAGAGGCTATCTTTCTTACCGACTCATGGGTCGTACATTAATATTTGATCAATCTCTTGCATAAAGTCCCCCTCTCCATTATAATGAATACAAACCTCTTCTATATCATCTTAATTTATGTTCAATTGGATCAAGTCGTGAAAAAGATACCTCTTTTTCAATCCAACAGAACATTAATTATGTGTATATCTGCTGCTTTGGAATAAGGCCTTGGGATCTACTTCTTCAATAATATAAAGTTAGCTCTTAACTTGATGTAAGAGCATAAAAATTAAGCGAAGTTGCTGGTTTTCGAACCTATAACCCTGGCTATACGTTATGAAACTAACGATTTTGGTTCTGTGCTATGCCTTCACTTTGCTTTTTACATGCACATTTCGGGTCAAAGATTAGTTAACCTCGCCATTGTAGGGAGGACGCCATTTCTTGTAAAAGTATTTAGTATATATTTTATCCAATGGGGAACGAGGGTTATTGTTGTACCTTGTGTCAACAAAATGGCTACATTTTATTGTTGTACCTTGTTTCAACAGAATGGTTGCATTTTATGCTACCTCGTTGGTGTCCTTTTTGTTAAAACAGGTATAGTTTTTTTTTTTACAACTTCGTTTTGTCTATATTTTTCTTTAAAGTACCTTTTCTAATTGTTACAAACCTTCGTGTCCTTTTTGTCGAAAATAGTAACGGTTATATCGGCATTGAGTTTTATATTAGAAAAAGTTTCTTTTTTTATGACTTCATAAAAGCAGTATCCAAGAAACGTCGGTGTCCTTTTTGTCAAAAAAATAGTAACGGTTTATATCGGCATTGTGTTTAAAAATTAGAAAAAGTTTCTTTTTTTATGACCCCATAAAATCAGTATCCACGAAGCGTCAATGTCCTTTTTTGTCGAAAATAGTAACGGTTTATATCGGCCTTGAGTTTACATATTTTAAAAATTAGAAAAAGTGTCTTTTTTTTATGACCCCATAAAATCAGTATCCACGAAGCGTCAATGTCCTTTTTATGTCGAAAATAGTAACGGTTTATATCGGCATTGTGTTTAAAAATTAGAAAAAGTTTCTTTTTTATGACTTCATAAAAGCAGTATCCAAGAAACGTCGGTGCCCTATTTGTTTGTTTAATTTGTTTAAAAAGTACCTTTTTCTAATTGTTGTAAAACTTCGTTGGACTCCCTTTGTCTATAATGTTAACGGTTTTATTTTCGGCCTTGGACATCCAAAATATTAAATTAGAAAAAAAGTGTTATGGTTTTTTTCATTTATAGCAGATATGGATTATTATTTTACTTAAAAAATAATATTTTGTTATAAACAGGAATAATGCATTATCTATTATTTTACTATTTACAATTATTTTGCGGCGTTGTTTTTAAGTTGCTCATATACATTGTTGTATCTTTATATTTTTTTCTTTTAAATTAAGCTTATGGATCGAAGTACGTATGCAAGTACATATGTAGTTCCTGAAGTTATCCTAATATAATATCAGCGGGAGTAATTTAAATAATAGTTAATCCTTTTAAAATGTTTTACTAACTACTCTGATATGACAATATTGATAAAGCCTCATTGCTTGAATATTAGTGAGTCTATAAGTCTCAAAAAATATTTGTCATATTTCAATATTTTTTACTACGCTGTGGAATGTTTTTAATAAAAACTCCGTCTTTTCTACAAGATTTTTACTTTATTAAGGCTTTCAGCTTACGCCATCATCAGTGCCGGACAGATATCGAGCCGTCAACTGTCCAGGACCTCTGTTAAGAGTTTGGAGACGACTTAAAAAATATTTTTCATATATTGTAATATAGTCTCTTTTCTTTTGTAATCGTGTAATTAAAATCTTTATTGCGATTATGAGTATTCTTTATAAAATTAATTCTAATTTAACAAAATTTCATATGTTTCTTCAGTTTCTTCTTAAAGGTTACCGCAATACTTTATTTTTACTTTACATGTGGAAAAAGTAAAAAATAATGGGTGTGGCTTAAGACTTTATGGTTTTATGATCTTACGGGTGGGGTATGGATGGCTATTAGGGGGTTTTTATGACACCTTGTAGGCCCAATTAAATGTCATAAAAAAAAGGGTCGTCCCTTTTTGACCTGGAGTGGGATCCTTTTTCTTTTCTTCTTAGGTGAAGAAAAATAAAGTTTATGGTTTTATGACCGTTTAAGGGGAGGGTTTATGGCAAAAAATGTCCTTTATGTCCTCCCGCCTTAAAATTTTGGGTGGGGAAATGAATATAAAATAGAGTGTTTTTTAGTAAAAAATTGAATCTTCAGTGTTCCTTTGCGCCGATATATTAGTGTTTGTGAATTTATTCATCACTTCAACTTTCCATCTTGATCATCTATAGTTTGGTTCTGTATCCAGTTCTAGCTGTTTGCCATTCAACTTTGGACTTATCCAGCTTTAATTATTCCAGTTTTTACTTACATTTCTTAAGGTAAGACCATTTGCATACAACACTTTTTCTACAACTCTACTAATTAAATATTTAAGTTCTTAATTATTTAATTAAATTTACTATTTTTTATTTTTTACATCTCAAGTTTATAGTAAAATATTTTAGTAGAGTGGTAGAAAAACATGTTATGTTCAAAGATATTGTAATCAAGAAAAAATAGGACAAAATAAGTTTTAAAATATCATTTATTGATAATAAGGTTGTACAATATATTCGATACAATATTTTTAACATAATTTGTTATACCTAATTTTAGAATAAGTTTTTATTACAAATATAAAAAAGGTAATCTTTTTGACTTTGTGGCATATTTTTTCCATAATTTTTTATAAATGTTTTAAATACTTTTAAGTCATTAGAAAAAGTATCATGGGTAAAGTTTTCACAGAATTCATTTAAAGACATCCCACGTGCTAAAGATGCAATAAATAGTACTGCATACATACCACAAACATCTGTGAAAGGGTTTTGTAAAACTTTGTTACTATATGTCCATATTTGTGAATTTCTTATTAAAATAATTTTACTTCTTTTTTGGGGGTTTGCCATAAGAGTCAAAATAGAAACCTTTATTTTGTATAATGAAGCATGCTACCCAGTGTAGACCCGGTTTCCAATCCTCTTGAGTGTTAATTATTAGACAAGAGGGAGAATTTACTTTTCGGGGTATTTTATTTAATGGATATACACCGATAAAACTATTTTTAAGGAAACAGTCTGATGAACAGATTCTTGTTAATTCTATATTATCCATTTTGATAAATATTAATTGGCATAGTCTGTAATTATAGACCTTTCCTTTGTGATTTCAATCATGCTCTGATATTCAGAGTAAACGATAGCAGTTATGGGTTCGCTTAAACTTGTTTTAAACTTTATCTCCAATGACATGGAGCCTTGTTTAATTAAATGCCACACATTTATTGGATAATGTACTAGTTATATCGTAGCAGAATAAAGTAAATCCTTCTTTAAAATCTTCCCTCGATATCATATTACCACTATCAGGATAAACTCCTGTATTTATAAATAAGTTAAAGTAAGGTTCTATGTAATCATCTCTATCAAAATCCATTAAATATGGTCTGCATCCTAGCTGCTGTCCATCGACGGTTAAAGAAAGGTAGGTTAAATTAAAATGTTGAAAATTAAAAGGGTTCAAATTAATTGCCCCTGAAAAAGACTTATTTGAAACAAATCCTATGACTACTCTACTTGGTAGTTGACCTGTTATTATATTGTCTATAGTATGCGCTGTTAATCCTGAGCTTATTGTAAAAGATTTTACACTGGACCTTGTGATGGGCATTTTCACTGTCCCTAAGGTTAATGCTTTACTATGGGCAATTAGAATAGTAGGTGATAATTTTACTTTTCGTACATACAAAGTGGCGTCTTTAATGATTAATTTTGCCTTATCTGCTTCTTTACCCATTAAGAAAAAAGAATCTTTGTTTGGATGAAGCGTGTATCGCATTTCGACTCCGTTTATTAGCAATCTATCTTGATTATTTAAATCTGTATTGATTTTTCCCATTAAGTGTAAAGTTTTGCTTTCCAAAATAAATTTTTTTCTTGCTTTCATTCCTTCGCTATCGAGACTGTCTAAAGGGCTTTATCGTTGTACCATAAACCCGAAGATAAGTGTGATTTTTTAGCTGACTCATCATGAGATAGTAAATATTGAATATAGCTTTGATAAGCATAGTGAAAAGAGCTGGAAGATACTAGCTTCTGATTGAGTGATAAATTTACTTCTCTGAATATTGAGTGTAAAAGATTGTTGACGTGGTTACTGTGGAGGTGAGTTTGAGGTTGGATCCATCTTCTCCCACAACTTTAAACACTTAGTTTTAATAAACATGATTCATATCAAATATAATGTTCTGATTGGGGTACTGCAGTAAACTCTATTGGGCTTAAATGGGTTATAGCTGTTGTGGGTCGTAGTATAGTCCATTCTCCGTCTGTGATAGAAGTTTGTGAGCACGGATATGCAATAAATCTAGTTCTGAATTTACGCAAAGGGAGAATTAGGGTGAATATAAGACATTATCTTTTCCTTGAAAATATATCTCGAAACTTAGTAGATTGAGAACAAGTTTTTTTCTTCTTGACTCTACGACGTTTGGTAGACGACTGTTTACGTTTACCACTTCCAGTATGCTTAAGAAGTTTGTTTTGTATATTATATCTTGCCTCATTAAATCGGTGTGCAGCTGATTCTTTCAGTGTTGATCCATTATCTAAATCATTCAATACTTGCAAACCTGTTTAATGTTTCTCTAGAAAGAGATTTAGCACCAGATTTCAGTATCGGCATAAAATATTTAAAAAGACCTCTAAATATTGAGCCTAATCCTCTCCCACGCTGAAAACTTGCATGATAGATATTTGGGGTACCAGAGAGTTGGTCTATGTAGTATCGCTCATAAACATTAGCCATGTTTCACTGCTAAATCATTAATGAAGTAATAGGAATAGAACACGCTATATTTAAACTTTTCTGAAGTGAAGTTTAATTATAACTTCTCCAAATTCGAACGTTATTGGTAACCCTTGAGAGTCTCTAAGTTTAACATCTATGGTCTCAAATATCTTTTGACTGACAGGTATGTAATGAGGAGGGCTTAAATGAGCTACCCTGCTTGTACCATAAATTGCGAGATCTGAATTAATATGTACTATTCCTAGCAGTGGTGATAACGAGTCTCCAACTAGCTGATACTTTACTATATCAGAATAATAAACATTTGTTTTGGGAATGTATATTGTAAGTTTGCTGGAAATGGTGAGTGTGAAATACTTTCGGTTAATACCTTGTCAGGCTCAAACCCCAACATCATAGATAGTTTATCATTAAATTTAACCGCTCTGATATTTTTATCATTTATTTTTAAAGTAACTTGTTTACTATAGGCTTTAAAATCAAACGAAAGTTTCCCTTCTAATCCTGAAAGTTTTGAAATAGCGAATAATATATCTAGTTCAGAGTCGTAATTTCCATGCGGTAAATGTAGCGAGTCCCTTTTAATGCTTTTCTTTCATTTGATTCAGAGTCAATATAATGTATTTCTGTATTATCTTTTGAAACGCTTAACCCCTCTTTAAATTTTACATTTGATTCAAATACATGAATATCTGAATTAGTATTGTTAATACTCCAGAAAGTAAAGGGATAGAATACTTCACTTATTCCGACTTCCCAATTACCCTGTAAATTAACCCTTGCTGCTAGCTTAGAAGTAAATGTAGTAGTTGTATTTTGTGGAAAAATATCCATACTTGCATTGCTTGCTAAAACTAAATAAAATGACTCTGCCATCTTTGAGGTCAGAAGATAGACTGAATAGAATTAGGAATGAGTAGGGTTAATAAAGAATCCATAAATTATACTAAAACTAATTATATTTCTACAAATTAAAGATATTTAAATAACGCTAACTTATTTACATAAAAATATTATTTTAAATTAGAAGCTAATACATAAGAGTTAAACTTCTCTGGATATCCCCATTTCACTAAATATTTTTTATTTTTTCCGTGGCCTTGTTCTTTAATTACTCGTTCTATTTGGTGGTACTCGGGTTCTTTTACTTTTTGTAGATCTTCATTATAGAACTTTCCAATAATTTCTTCACCAGCCAAGTCTTTTAAAATATAAAGCGGTCTGTTTTTGGGTATTACTTTTTTCACTTTAAATATTTCAACGCTATAATATAGTCACTTGATTTTGCAAATGTTCCCTTCTGACTTGATATCCTAACAGTATCATTCACTTTAAATAAAGGGGACGTTTTTGGTACCGATAATACATTGTTAAAGTGGATTCTCTTTACTAAACGAGAATTATTTGCACATACTTCGCTAGGTGCCATCTTGATTGTAGAATGTTTTGAGTTATTATATGCCTTTACCAAGTCCTGTAAAACATCGATATACCTTTTTTCGTGTATATGTGAAGTAACGACCGATTTTCACTCAATGTTCTTATCACCGCTTCTGCTATAGAGCCATTTAGTAGTTGGGTGCAAGTATGATATTTTTCACAAATTACAGACTTACTTACATTTGATTCTAAGCTAGCAGCAAGGTTAATTTACAGGGTAATTGGGAAGTCGAATAAGTGAAGTATTCTATCCCTTTACTTCTGAGTATTAACAATACTAATTCAGATTTCATGGTATTTGAATCAATGTAAAAATTAAAGAGGGTTAAGCGTTTCAAAAGATAATACAGAAATACATTATATTACTCTGATCAAATGAAAGAAAAGCATTAAAAGGGACTCGCTACATTTTACCGCATGGAAATTACGACTCTGAACTAGATATATTATTCGCTATTTCAAAACTTTCAGGATTAGAAGGGAAACTTTCGTTTGATTTTAAAGCCTATATAAACAAAGTTACTTTAAAAATTAATGAAAAATATCAGAGCGTTAATTTAATGATAACTATCTATGATGTTGGGGTTTGAGCTGACAAAGGTATTAACCGAAAGTATTTCACACTCACCATTTCAGCAAACTTACAATATACAATTCCAAAACAATGTTTATTTATTCTGATATGTAAAGTATCAGCTAGTTGGAGACTCGTTATCACATGCTGGAATAGTAATATTATTCAGATCTCGCAATTTATGGTACAAGCAGGGTAGCTCATTAAGCCCTCCTCATTACATACTGTCAGTCAAAGATATTTGAGACCATAGATGTTAAATTAGAGACTCTCAAGGGTTACAATAACGTTCGAATTTGGAGAAGTTATAATTAAACTTCACTTCAAAAAAGTTTAAATATAGCGTGTTCTATTCCTATTACTTCATTAAGATTTAGCAGTGAAACATGGCTAATGTTTATGAGCAATACTACATAGACCAACTCTTGGTACCCAAATATCTATCATGGTGCAAGTTTTCAGCGTGGAGAGAGGATTAGCCAATATTTAGAGTCTTTTTTAAATATTTTTATGCCGATACTGAAATCTGGTGCTAAATCTCTTCTAGAGAAACATTAAATACAGGTTTGCAAGTATTGAATGATTTAGATAATGGAATCACACTGAAAGATCAGCTGCACCCGATTTAATGAGGCAAGATCAAATATACAAAACTTCTTAAGCATACTGGAAGTGGTAAAACGAAACAGTCGTCTACAAACGTCGTAGAGTCAAGAAGAAAAAAAACTGTTCTCAATCTACTAAGTTTCGAGATATTTTTCAAGGAAAGATAATGTCTTATATCACCCTAATTCCGCTTTGCGTAATTCAGAACTAGATTTATTTGCATATCCGTGCTCACAAACTTCTATCACAGACGGAGAATGGACTATACTACGACCCACAACAGCTATAACCCATTTAAGCCCAATAGAGTTTACTGCAGTACCCCAATCAGAACATTTATATTGATATGAATCATTTATTTAAAACTAAGTGTTAAAGTTGTGGGAGAAGATGGATCCAACCTCAAAACTCACCTCCAACAGTACAACCACAGTCAACAATCTTTTACACTCAATATTCAGAGAAGTAAATTTATCACTCAATCAGAAGCTAGTATCTTCCAGCTCTTTTCACTATGCTTTATCAAAGCTATATTCAATATTTACTATCTCATGATGAGTCAGCTAAAAATCACACTTATCTTCGGGTTTATGGTACAACGATAAAGCCCCTTTAGACAGTCTCGATAGCGAAGGAATGAAAGCAAGAAAAAAATTTATTTTGGAAAGCAAAACTTTACACTTAATGGGAAAAATCAATACAGATTTAAATAATCAAGATAGATTGCTAATAAACGGAGTCGAAATGCGATACACGCTTCATCCAAACAAAGATTCTTTTTTCTTAATGGGTAAAGAAGCAGATAAGGCAAAATTAATCATTAAAGACGCCACTTTGTATGTACGAAAAGTAAAATTATCACCTACTATTCTAATTGCCCATAGTAAAGCATTAACCTTAGGGACAGTGAAAATGCCCATCACAAGGTCCAGTGTAAAATCTTTTTTACAATAAGCTCAGGATTAACAGCGCATACTATAGACAATATAATAACAGGTCAACTACCAAGTAGAGTAGTCATAGGATTTGTTTCAAATAAGTCTTTTTCAGGGGCAATTAATTTGAACCCTTTTAATTTTCAACATTTTAATTTAACCTACCTTTCTTTAACCGTCGATGGACAGCAGCTAGGATGCAACCATATTTAATGGATTTTGATAGAGATGATTACATAGAACCTTACTTTAACTTATTTATAAATACAGGAGTTTATCCTGATAGTGGTAATATGATATCGAGGGAAGATTTTAAAGAAGGATTTACTTTATTCTGCTACGATATAACTAGTACATTATCCAATAATGTGTGGCATTTAATTAAACAAGGCTCCATGTCATTGGAGATAAAGTTTAAAACAAGTTTAAGCGAACCCATAACTGCTATCGTTTACTCTGAATATCAGAGCATGATTGAAATCACAAAGGAAAGGTCTATAATTACAGACTATGCCAATTAATATTGTATCAAAATGGATAATATAGAATTAACAGAATCTGTTCATCAGACTGTTTCCTTAAATTTTTATCGGTGTATACCCATTAAATAAAATACCCGAAAAGTAAATTCTCCCTCTTGTCTAATAATTAACTCAAACGATGGAAACCAGGTCTACACTGGGTAGCATGCTTCATTATAAAAATAAAGGTTTCTATTTTGACTCTTATGGCAAACCCCCACAAAAGAAGTAAAATTATTTTTTAAGAAATTCACAATATGACATATAGTAACAAAGTTTTTTACAAAACCCTTTCACAGATGTTTTTGGTATGTATGCAGTACTATTTATTGCATCTTAGCACGTGGATGTCTTTAAATGAATCTGTGAAAACTTTACCCATGATACTTTTTCTAATGACTTAAAATATTTAAAACATTTATAAAAAAATTATGGAAAAAAATATGCCACAAAAGTCAAAAGATTACCTTTTTTATATTTGTAATAAAAACTTATTCTAAATTAGGTATAACAAATTATGTTAAAAATATTGTATCGAATATATTGTACAACCTTATTATCAATAATGATATTTTTAAAACTATTTTGTCCTATTTTTTCTTGATTACAATATCTTTGAACAACATGTTTTCTACCACTCTACTAAAATATTTTACTATAAACTTGAGATGTAAAATAAAAAATAGTAAATTTAATTAAATAATTAAGAACTTAAATATTTAATTAGTAGAGTTGTAGAAAAGTGTTGTATGCAAATGGTCTTACCTTAAGAAATGTAAGTAAAAACTGGAATAATTAAAGCTGGATAAGTCCAAAGTTGACATGGCAAACAGCTAGAACTGGATACAGAACCAAAACTATAGATGATCAGATGGAAAGTTGAAGTGATGAATAAATTCACAAACACTAATATATCGGCGCAAAGGAACACTGAAGATTCAATTTTTTACTAAAAAACCTCTATTTTTATATTCATTTCCCCACCCAAAATTTAAGGCGGGAGGACATAAAGGACATTTTTTGCATAAACCCTCCCCTTAAACGGTCATAAAACCATAAACTTTATTTTTCTTCACCTAAGAAGAAGAAAAAGGATCCCACTCCAGGTCAAAAAGGGACGACCCTTTTTTTTTATGACATTTAATTGGGCCTACAAGGTGTCATAAAAACCCCCTAATAGCCATCCATACCCCACCCGTAAGATCATAAAACACAGTCTTTAAGCCACACCCATTATTTTTTACTTTTTCCACATGTAAAAGAAATAAAGTATTGCGGTAACCTTTAAGAAGAAATGAAGAAACATATGAAATTTGTTAAATTAGAATTAATTTTATAAAGAATACTCAATCGCAATAAAGATTTTAACTTACACGATTACAAAAGAAAAGGGACTATATTACAATATTGAAAAATATTTTTAAGTCGTCTCCAAACTGCTTAACAGAGGTCCCTGGACGTTGACGGCTCGATATCTGTCGGGCACTGATGATGGCGTAAGCTGAAAGCCTTAATATAAAGTAAAAATCTTGTAAGAAAAGACGGAGTTTTTATTAAAAACTTCCACAGCGTAGTAAAAAAATATTGAAATATTACAAAATATTTTTTGAGACTTATATAGACTCACTAATAGTTCAAGCAATGAGGCTTTATCATATTGTCATATCAGAGTAGTTAGTAAACATTTTAAAGGATTAACTATTATTTAAATTACTCCGCTGATATTATATAGGATAACTTCAGGAACTACATATGTAACTGCATACGTACTTCGATCATAAGCTTAATTTAAAAGAAAAAAATATAAAGATACAACAATGTATATGAAAGCAACTTAAAAACAACGCCGCCAAAATAATTGTAAAATAGTAAAAATAATAGATAAGGCAATTCCTGTTATAACAAAGAACTTACTTTTTTAAGTAAAACTATATCCATATCTGCTACTAAATGAAAAAAACCATAACACTTTTTTCTTAATTTAATGATTGGATGTGTCCAAGCGAAATAAACCAGTAACATATGTAGACAAAGGGAAGTCACGACAGTCTTACACAATT
>JACMZG010000032.1:6386370-6579885 GCA_018340805.1 Microvelia longipes | reverse complement strand
GCATTTAGTAGTTGGGTGCAAGTATGGATATTTTTCCACAAAATACAACTACTACATTTACTTCTAAGCTAGCAGCAAGGGTTAATTTACAGGGTAATTGGGAAGTCGGAATAAGTGAAGTATTCTATCCCTTTACTTTCTGGAGTATTAACAATACTAATTCAGATATTCATGTATTTGAATCAAATGTAAAATTTAAAGAGGGGTTAAGCGTTTCAAAAGATAATACAGAAATACATTATATTGACTCTGAATCAAATGAAAGAAAAGCATTAAAAGGGACTCGCTACATTTTACCGCATGGAAATTACGACTCTGAACTAGATATATTATTCGCTATTTCAAAACTTTCAGGATTAGAAGGGAAACTTTCGTTTGATTTTAAAGCCTATAGTAAACAAGTTACTTTAAAAATAAATGATAAAAATATCAGAGCGGTTAAATTTAATGATAAACTATCTATGATGTTGGGGTTTGAGCCTGACAAGGTATTAACCGAAAGTATTTCACACTCACCATTTCCAGCAAACTTACAATATACATTCCCAAAACAAATGTTTATTTATTCTGATATAGTAAAAGTATCAGCTAGTTGGAGACTCGTTATCACCACTGCTAGGAATAGTACATATTAATTCAGATCTCGCAATTTATGGTACAAGCAGGGTAGCTCATTTAAGCCCTCCTCATTACATACCTGTCAGTCAAAAGATATTTGAGACCATAGATGTTAAACTTAGAGACTCTCAAGGGTTACCAATAACGTTCGAATTTGGAGAAGTTATAATTAAACTTCACTTCAGAAAAGTTTAAATATAGCGTGTTCTATTCCTATTACTTCATTAATGATTTAGCAGTGAAACATGGCTAATGTTTATGAGCGATACTACATAGACCAACTCTCTGGTACCCCAAATATCTATCATGGTGCAAGTTTTCAGCGTGGGAGAGGATTAGGCTCAATATTTAGAGGTCTTTTTAAATATTTATGCCGATACTGAAATCTGGTGCTAAATCTCTTTCTAGAGAAACATTAAATACAGGTTTGCAAGTATTGAATGATTTAGATAATGGATCAACACTGAAAGAATCAGCTGCACACCGATTTAATGAGGCAAGATATAATATACAAAACAAACTTCTTAAGCATACTGGAAGTGGTAAACGTAAACAGTCGTCTACCAAACGTCGTAGAGTCAAGAAGAAAAAAACTTGTTCTCAATCTACTAAGTTTCGAGATATATTTTCAAGGAAAAGATAATGTCTTATATTCACCCTAATTCTCCGCTTTGCGTAAATTCAGAACTAGATTTATTTGCATATCCGTGCTCACAAACTTCTATCACAGACGGAGAATGGACTATACTACGACCACAACAGCTATAACCCATTTAAGCCCAATAGAGTTTACTGCAGTACCCCAATCAGAACATTATATTGATATGAATCATGTTTATTTAAAACTAAGTGTTAAAGTTGTGGGAGAAGATGGATCCAACCTCAAACTCACCTCCACAGTAACCACCGTCAACAATCTTTTACACTCAATATTCAGAGAAGTAAATTTATCACTCAATCAGAAGCTAGTATCTTCCAGCTCTTTTCACTATGCTTATCAAAGCTATATTCAATATTTACTATCTCATGATGAGTCAGCTAAAAAATCACACTTATCTTCGGGTTTATGGTACAACGATAAAGCCCCTTTAGACAGTCTCGATAGCGAAGGAATGAAAGCAAGAAAAAAATTTATTTTGGAAAGCAAAACTTTACACTTAATGGGAAAAATCAATACAGATTTAAATAATCAAGATAGATTGCTAATAAACGGAGTCGAAATGCGATACACGCTTCATCCAAACAAAGATTCTTTTTTCTTAATGGGTAAAGAAGCAGATAAGGCAAAATTAATCATTAAAGACGCCACTTTGTATGTACGAAAAGTAAAATTATCACCTACTATTCTAATTGCCCATAGTAAAGCATTAACCTTAGGGACAGTGAAAATGCCCATCACAAGGTCCAGTGTAAAATCTTTACAATAAGCTCAGGATTAACAGCGCATACTATAGACAATATAATAACAGGTCAACTACCAAGTAGAGTAGTCATAGGATTTGTTTCAAATAAGTCTTTTTCAGGGGCAATTAATTTGAACCCTTTTAATTTTCAACATTTTAATTTAACCTACCTTTCTTTAACCGTCGATGGACAGCAGCTAGGATGCAGACCATATTTAATGGATTTTGATAGAGATGATTACATAGAACCTTACTTTAACTTATTTATAAATACAGGAGTTTATCCTGATAGTGGTAATATGATATCGAGGGAAGATTTTAAAGAAGGATTTACTTTATTCTGCTACGATATAACTAGTACATTATCCAATAATGTGTGGCATTTAATTAAACAAGGCTCCATGTCATTGGAGATAAAGTTTAAAACAAGTTTAAGCGAACCCATAACTGCTATCGTTTACTCTGAATATCAGAGCATGATTGAAATCACAAAGGAAAGGTCTATAATTACAGACTATGCCAATTAATATTTATCAAAATGGATAATATAGAATTAACAAGAATCTGTTCATCAGACTGTTTCCTTAAAAATAGTTTTATCGGTGTATATCCATTAAATAAAATACCCCGAAAAGTAAATTCTCCCTCTTGTCTAATAATTAACACTCAAGAGGATTGGAAACCGGGTCTACACTGGGTAGCATGCTTCATTATACAAAATAAAGGTTTCTATTTTGACTCTTATGGCAAACCCCCACAAAAAGAAGTAAAATTATTTTTAATAAGAAATTCACAAATATGGACATATAGTAACAAAGTTTTACAAAACCCTTTCACAGATGTTTGTGGTATGTATGCAGTACTATTTATTGCATCTTTAGCACGTGGGATGTCTTTAAAAATGAATTCTGTGAAAACTTTACCCATGATACTTTTTCTAATGACTTAAAAGTATTTAAAACATTTATAAAAAATTATGGAAAAAATATGCCACAAAGTCAAAAAGATTACCTTTTTTATATTTGTAATAAAAACTTATTCTAAATTAGGTATAACAAATTATGTTAAAAATATTGTATCGAATATATTGTACAACCTTATTATCAATAAATGATATTTTAAAACTTATTTTGTCCTATTTTTTCTTGATTACAATATCTTTGAACATAACATGTTTTTCTACCACTCTACTAAAATATTTTACTATAAACTTGAGATGTAAAAAATAAAAAATAGTAAATTTAATTAAATAATTAAGAACTTAAATATTTAATTAGTAGAGTTGTAGAAAAAGTGTTGTATGCAAATGGTCTTACCTTAAGAAATGTAAGTAAAAACTGGAATAATTAAAGCTGGATAAGTCCAAAGTTGAATGGCAAACAGCTAGAACTGGATACAGAACCAAACTATAGATGATCAAGATGGAAAGTTGAAGTGATGAATAAATTCACAAACACTAATATATCGGCGCAAAGGAACACTGAAGATTCAATTTTTTACTAAAAAACACTCTATTTTATATTCATTTCCCCACCCAAAATTTTAAGGCGGGAGGACATAAAGGACATTTTTTGCCATAAACCCTCCCCTTAAACGGTCATAAAACCATAAACTTTATTTTTCTTCACCTAAGAAGAAAAGAAAAAGGATCCCACTCCAGGTCAAAAAGGGACGACCCTTTTTTTTTATGACATTTAATTGGGCCTACAAGGTGTCATAAAAACCCCCTAATAGCCATCCATACCCCACCCGTAAGATCATAAAACCATAAAGTCTTAAGCCACACCCATTATTTTTTACTTTTTCCACATGTAAAGTAAAAATAAAGTATTGCGGTAACCTTTAAGAAGAAACTGAAGAAACATATGAAATTTTGTTAAATTAGAATTAATTTTATAAAGAATACTCATAATCGCAATAAAGATTTTAATTACACGATTACAAAAGAAAAGAGACTATATTACAATATATGAAAAATTTTTTAAGTCGTCTCCAAACTCTTAACAGAGGTCCTGGACAGTTGACGGCTCGATATCTGTCCGGCACTGATGATGGCGTAAGCTGAAAGCCTTAATAAAGTAAAAATCTTGTAGAAAAGACGGAGTTTTTATTAAAAACATTCCACAGCGTAGTAAAAAATATTGAAATATGACAAATATTTTTTGAGACTTATAGACTCACTAATATTCAAGCAATGAGGCTTTATCAATATTGTCATATCAGAGTAGTTAGTAAAACATTTTAAAAGGATTAACTATTATTTAAATTACTCCCGCTGATATTATATTAGGATAACTTCAGGAACTACATATGTACTTGCATACGTACTTCGATCCATAAGCTTAATTTAAAAGAAAAAAATATAAAGATACAACAATGTATATGAGCAACTTAAAACAACGCCGCAAAATAATTGTAAAATAGTAAAATAATAGATAATGCATTATTCCTGTTTATAACAAAATATTATTTTTTAAGTAAAATAATAATCCATATCTGCTATAAATGAAAAAAACAAAACCATTTTTTTTAATTTAATATTTTGGATGTCCAAGGCCGAAAATAAAACCGTTAACATTATAGACAAAGGGAGTCCAACGAAGTTTTACAACAATTAGAAAAAGGTACTTTTTAAACAAATTAAACAAACAAATAGGGCACCGACGTTTCTTGGATACTGCTTTATGAAGTCATAAAAAAGAAACTTTTTCTAATTTTTAAACACAATGCCGATATAAACCGTTACTATTTTCGACATAAAAAGGACATTGACGCTTCGTGGATACTGATTTTATGGGGTAAAAAAAAAGACACTTTTTCTAATTTTTAAAATATGTAAACTCAAGGCCGATATAAACCGTTACTATTTTCGACAAAAAAAGGACATTGACGCTTCGTGGATACTGATTTTATGGGGTCATAAAAAAAGAAACTTTTTCTAATTTTTAAACACAATGCCGATATAAACCGTTACTATTTTTTTGACAAAAAGGACACCGACGTTTCTTGGATACTGCTTTTATGAAGTCATAAAAAAGAAACTTTTTCTAATATAAAAACTCAATGCCGATATAAACCGTTACTATTTTCGACAAAAAGGACACCGAAGGTTTGTAACAATTAGAAAAGGTACTTTAAAGAAAAAATAGACAAACGAAGTTGTAAAAAAAAAAACTATACCTGTTTTAACAAAAAGGACACCAACGAGGTAGCATAAAATGCAACCATTCTGTTGAAACAAGGTACAACAATAAAATGTAGCCATTTTGTTGACACAAGGTACAACAATAACCCTCGTTCCCCATTGGATAAAATATATACTAAATACTTTTACAAGAAATGGCGTCCTCCCTACAATGGCGAGGTTAACTAATCTTTGACCCGAAATGTGCATGTAAAAAGCAAAGTGAAGGCATAGCACAGAACCAAAATCGTTAGTTTCATAACGTATAGCCAGGGGTTATAGGTTCGAAAACCAGCAACTTCGCTTAATTTTTATGCTCTTACATCAAGTTAAGAGCTAACTTTATTATTGAAGAAGTAGATCCCAAGGCCTTATTCCAAAGCAGCAGATATACACATAATTAATGTTCTGTTGGATTGAAAAAGAGGTATCTTTTTCACGACTTGATCCAATTGAACATAAATTAAGATGATATAGAAGAGGTTTGTATTCATTATAATGGAGAGGGGGACTTTATGCAAGAGATTGATCAAATATTAATGTACGACCCATGAGTCGGTAAGAAAGATAGCCTCTTAAAGGAGTGGGGGGTAAAAAATATGTTAAGATGGCAGAGGAGTGGGTAATGTAACCAAATTTTAAGAAAATAAAGGCAAGTGAGGTAGCATATACTTCTATAGGGGTATGAATAGGAAAGTGAGGATAGGGCAAGTGAAGATATAAACAGGGGAGTGAGCCAGAAAATAAAGGGCATAGATAGGGCAAGTGAAGATATAAACAGGGGTATGAGCTAGAAATAAAGGCATGAGGTAGCATATACTTCTATAGGGGTAGATGATAGGACAAGGAGGAAGGGCAAGTGAAGATATAAACAGGGCCAGAAAATAAAGGGCAAGTGAGGGCAAGTGAGGATAGGGCAAGTGAAGATATAAACAGGGGTAGTGAGCTAGAAAATAAAGGGCAAGTGAGGTAGCATATACTTCTATAGGGGTAGATGATAGGACAAGTGAGGATAGGGCAAGTGAAGATAAAACAGGGGTAGTGAGCCAGAAAATAAAGGGCAAGTGAGGATAGGGCAAGTGAAGTATAAACAGGGTAGTGAGCTAGAAAATAAAGGGCAAGTGAGTAGCATAACTTCTATAGGGTAGATGCAAGTGAGGAGGGCAAGTGAAGATAAACAGGGTAGTGAGCTAGAAATAAAGGGCAAGTGAGGTAGCATGTACTTCTATAGGGGTAGATGATAGGGCAAGTGAGGATAGGGCAAGTGAAGATAGGGCAAGTGAAGATAGGGCAAGTGAGGACCTCTATTGTCTTCAGATCCTCACTTGCCCTCGTACTTTGACCCTGCACCAGAACATACTTTTCTTCCCTACTTGGATATTGTCCGATTTAATAGGCTGTGGTTCGCTGCTAACGCCCTGTGTGTTATAAGAATTTTGTTTTCCTGGTTTTGCTGTGTTTGGCATGAATATATTATTGTGTAGGTGGTGAGATATGATCTGTTTGGTCTGGTGGGATCTGGTATCCTCTGCGCTCTCAACTGTGTTTTCCCCAAACAAAATCTTACGATTTGTGGAATTCTGATTTTCCTTGTTCCCATTTATTGTTTTCTTATTGTATTTTTATAGAATTATTAAAAACCTGATTCTCGTCTAATGTTATGGAAATATACTCAAGTATTATTAAGACTATAATTGTTAATTCAAATTCAGTAGAATAAATTAAAATTATTATATAAAAACAGACATAAAGTTGGAAAAAAACTTTTAAAACATAATATTAAATACAAATATATCCAGTAATAATAATGATTATGATGCCCGATTAAAGCCTTGTGGCTCATCAGGGATAAACCTTGCGACAACCAACTCAAGTGTTTACGCTCCAAGTGTACTCTAAAGTTGGCCACAATTTATTTAAACAATAATCTTATAGAAGAATTTAAATCCAGTTTTAAATGTATACCTTCCTATTCACTCGATTCTATTTCTGAGTAAGTCAAGCGATTTTTTTAAGAAATTGTGTCATGTGTCTGCCCATTTATGGGCCCTAACGACGATCAGACGTTTTAAGTTTCTATCTTCTCTAGTCCTCGATATAGGTGGCTGTTCTAACTTAACTGGTACACCCTGTATATATTTATATACTCTATGTACCCTATCCATCCTGTATATATGTAAAAGAGTATTATACTTAAAATATTATTATTTATTATACTATATCATTTATATTATATGATAAATATTATAAAATATAACATCATGAATATTTTGTTATATTTTTGAGAATATACTACTCTATAATATGACACACGGTTAAAATCAGTTGACAGCGTGGGAAAATAATGAGAGGGAACCAATTAGGTTAGTCCTGGTTGTTTAACCACGCCCAAACATTAATGGGCCAACTTCATTGGTTCCTCAACTCTATTTTCCCACGCTGTCAACTGTTTTAACCGTGCGTCATTTTATAACTTTGAATAACAACACAGATCTAATACATGTAACATCATATTACTTATTAATTATTTTGGTTAGGTTAAAATCTTTATGTGACAATTTCAGAATTAGAACTAAGAATTGACTAGGCATGAGCCAAGCCAAATGTTTTTCATAAAATCACAGCCTTTGTTACAGCACTAACGACTCTTTATGGCACTGATGGCAAGGTGCATTATTAGTGCTAATTAGAGTTTTTTTTATTACAAAAACTATGTCCTCTCAAAACTAAGTTAAGACTAAGTTAAGCGTAAGTTTCTGTAACTATGGGTTGGGAATTATGAAGATAAATATGACACTGTGTTTCACTTATCAGAGCCTTAGATGTACCATAGACTTAACATAGGCTTAACATAGACTTAATACAGACGTAACTTAACTTAACAAAGACGTTACTGTTCATTGCAAAAAAAACAACAGTATAAATATGAGCGACGTTAGCGCCAGTGGATTCCATATTATAAGGATTCAAATAAAGGTCTATCCACAAATATAGTTTTAAGCATATAAAGATAGTAAAACCGGATTTCAATCAAATAAGGGTCATCCTCAGTACCGGTGAGAAGAAATGATTTTTTTCTCTTTGAGTCCAGTTGTTATAACAATTGAGACTGTCTGCATTCAGTCTCAAATGTTATAACAACTAGACTCAAAAAGAAAAAAATAATTTCTTCTCACCGGTATTGAGGATGACCCTTATTTGGTTGAAAGCCGGTTTTACTATCATTATATGCTTAAAAATATATTTGTGGACAGACCTTTATTTGAATCCTAACAATATAAACTCATAAATGCTTATGAAGTGTATAACTTTTTACACAAGACTTGACAAGTTATCATAGAATACAGATATATAATTATTTGGACACATAGGACATGCAATAGAGGAAGCAGCGTGCAAGAAATTAACTACGAACGAATAGAAAAGAAATAGCTAAAGAAAGAAAAGTAATAGCTCAAGTTTGGAAGTGTTTGCTGAAATTAGGACTGACTGGAAGGTGCTAGGGAAATGGATATATGTGTGAAAAACATGTTTCCTTCTTTTTCTCTAATTCCTTTAAGGTAGCTGAACCCTAGTGAGGTAGTGATAGTAATAGCTGAACCCTAATGATAGCAATGATAGTAATAGCTGAAACCTAGTGATAGTAAGAGATAAACCCTAGTGATAGTAATAGCTGAACCACGGTAATAGTACACACTATGTGCTTCTGAAGTTGTAGTTTTAAGTAGTAATAAGTATAACTAACCCTAAGCAAGTAACACCTTAATTTATGTTTATTGATAATTCTCCTGTGTAAGTAAAATACACAATGTACATCTGAGGTAGTGGTAATCTGATGGAGAGGGGAACCACATTTTTAATCCTATTTGAGGCGGTTTTTGTCTCCTTTACCTGGGGATACCAGTGGTAAAATAATTAGCGCTAATCATCACCCAGACAGTCCGGGTTCGATTCCGGACGGGGCCTCTAGGCTTTTCATGCTAGAGACGGAAAAATCCTTTTGACGTCCGTCGAAAGGGATGTTAAACCGGTGAAAATATATATCTATCTATCTTACCATTTTGAAAGCAGGAAAGCTTACTTTGGCAGGGGTGCACGCGTTGTTTTTAGTTAAAGCTACAGAAACTTTAGTAAAGCCAGGATTTTTCTGTGGATTAGACGCAAAATGCCTGCTCTAGAGCTAAGGTACTACACTATCTCCTTTATAGGAGAGTTAGCAAAAAGGGCCAAACTTTACGCTACGTATACTTGCTAGATGAGCTATCACCTCTGCTTAATTACTATCAACCTCTCTTATGTATAACACTATAAGTATCGTTTACTTCCAAAGGGAGTGATCCCAGAAGCAGTCTGACAAGATTAAGAACTCCTGCTTAAGTAGGAAGTGATGTTTAGCTAAGAGGATGCAAATAAAAGGTTCCAATACAACTTACCTATTCTAATTCTTGTTTAAACGTCTTTTTATTACTATTATTTTTACAATTAGGCCTATTCTAAAAGTGAAAGAGGTGATAGATCAGCTTGAAGTTAATAGCAACAAGGCCAGTGGTTGAACCCTTTTGTAGAAAAAGTGTTCTCTACTTTTAAGTTCAAAAGCGGGCATTTGATTCTATTCCCCAGGAGGTTCGTGACTTTACCATATGTTTTTACCGCTTTCAATGGGAACAAATTATGTAAGCCTTTTTTGCGTTTGAGCCTCATGAAAAAATAGGGCACACAATTAAAAATTATTTATTTAAATAGGCACTAATTGAGGGTCTTAAATTGATCTTAACACAGGTTCATTTATGCTAAGGAATCATTCACTACAGTCTATTGTTCAGTTTAAAAATCTTGAGAGGTCAGTTTAGACACCACTGATTCTTAAGAAAAATCCCTGCAAGAAGGGAGCGGGAAAAACTATGTAAACAAATCAGGTTATTTTACCCGTATTTCTTGGCGATGTTTTTTACATGTATTTTGTGTAGTTTTATTTTAAAATATAATTTTTAAGATTAGTTTGAAAGTAGTTTTCAAAACGATTTAATCAAAAGAAGAACCACAAACAAAGTGAACGATTGCTGGGAAGAAGGTTTTTTCCCTACAGCGGTTATTGTGGTAGGGATTTTTTTCACTTTTTAAGTGATAGGTTGGCAGCGGCTTCTCTGATTGGTCAATCCCCAAAATACTTATGACCTTGGGGATTTTTAAACTAAACGATAGACTGTAGTACCTGGCATCGAACAAGCTTAAATGTATCGGCTTAAAAAAGCTGCAAATGTAAGGGTTTTGATCAATTGCATAAAAATCCTAGGGGCACGAACCGTGATCGCACTTGGACTGTGTGAGTGACAGGTTTACGTGCTTACCGAAACCCCAATATTCACTGTCTCGAGTATGGTACTAGATCAATACTGAGCATTGTGTCAACATGCTTCACAGAGCCCAGTAAAACATATACTCAGCCGTACGTTCCAAACCTAAGACAATCATTTTATAATTGGGCAAAGTCGTGTCAAATAAAACTGTCCAATCATTGGTATTTTAGATTTCAAATAGAAATAACATTTTTATTAACCTGCTGTAGGTTTCACACATGGCAGAGTGTGGACAAATTAAGGAAATTAATCATGCTCGTGAGATGGGGGGAAGGATGCTAAGAATACTTCAATTTCTGGTCCAGAATATTTAATAAACCCTTTGTGTTTGGTCTTCTACGTGACTAGGGTGCAGTTGTCTTCTAGATAGTGCCTATATTGTGTAACTAAATTATGTAATAAATATCATTAGGATTTATTTAGGTTTGCCCTAGAATTGGGAGAGCTCAGCTTTAGGTGCCAGGACAAGACCTAGTGGCTACGCTTCCTAAAGGACCTGCTCCGGGTGCTAGAACAATGACAAGTGGCTACGCTTGCTGTCTGAAAACTTAATATGGTTGCAGTAGTAATACCCCATTATGTATTTTATTACCTAATTGTCATTTAGACTTATAGGACAAATTTCCTTTGCAACCCATCAATTAATTATATTGAGGTTGAAACATATGCTTGTGTTTTACACACACACACATACATCCAACTTTTTAGCTTTAAGGCATTGTTGGTGCTAAAAGTACAACATTTGTATTATTCCTATAAGTTTTCAATAACTTTTTTTTAATGTTTCATTATTTTATCTTGTTATGCCAAACTAAATCTGTACATATCTGTACATAGATCTTCCTACGTGCAAAACATACATGGGTTTTATCTAAACAATTATATCAATAGCCTAAAAGCAAAACATCGCAAGTGACATTATGTCTTTAAATGACTACAAAAGACATCATCAGCGCCGTCAAATATAACACTAACGATGCTTTTACTTGAAAGCAATCAATATCCACTAAGTTTTACAAATAAATAAATTTTTCTTTACCAGTTCTATTTGCTGTTATGTCGTTCGGAAATAATTCGTTCTGACCAAATAGATATTGACCTAAAATAACAAACACTTATGTACGATTGTATGTATTCATCATGTAAAGAAAGATTTGAGTTTGAGGGATGTAGTGTAGCGAAGGTCGAAGTAGGGAGAAAACCGGTCAGATAAAGATGACGTCACACCACGTCCGTGCCTAGTGTCACATTAACTACTAGAATTATTTTCAGGTATTTATTTTGTAAGGGTTAAACTTTTAGTTTATAATTTTTATATTGCGTAAAGCAAATCCAATAAATTGAGGATAAGCTCTGAGGTACCCAAAACCCGGATTTTTTATTTTACTCTTTAGTCCTTAAAAATTTGATTGAATTCATCTTTAACATAGTTTTACTAACAAACTTATAAAATTTTGTTTATTATTTTTATCTAATAAAATAATTATATTATTGTTAAAAAATAAAAAAAAAACTATTATTGATTTTCTTTACTACCTACAGCAATAATAAAAATAAGTAAAAAATGTAAATCAAATATATACTAAATAAATCTAAATAAAATAATACATAATGCTAGGTAAAGAATAGATTCATGACAATATTTAAGTGCAAAAGATCATTTAAATAGTTATATAACACGAAAAGAGAAAAATAAATTAAAATTTCGGTTATGAGGTACCTCGGAACTATTCCTCATCATATCAGATTCGCTACGCTCATCCTCCATGCATCGGACTCGCTTCGCTCGTCCTCAGAATGTATACCGCAACACGTCTTCAGACTTGCTTCGCTCGTCCTCAGATAGTAAATGAATCCGTTTCCCTCCCAGTATTCACCCATTCAGACACTAACAGCGCTCAATGCTGCTTAACTTTTATGATCCGAGTAAAAGAAATCCCAGAAACTTTTATGTTTTATGATGTATTGAAACGAAACTTAGTGTACTTATTTATTTCTTAAAATTATAAAATTGTGCCAAATTTCAACCTAATTGGATTATTATCCGATTTTTCACATTTTTTAAAACTTATATAGATTAGGTCTTATATAGAGCTACATGAGTGTCAAATCATAAATCGTTCACAACATTTTCCGCGTATTATGATTATTCGAAATATTTACTGAATCATTATTGCGGGTTAATGACGTCATGAAAAAAATTCCCGGACAGCACAACTACACCTTTAGACCTTATTTTTGTAAAAGTTTCAACTCTCTAGCATAAATACATGGTAGTATACGATGATAACACACAAACCCACAGACAGACAGACAACTTTGTGAAAACCACTCAGGAGGCCTTAAAAACACCTGAAACGGATAATTCTGGTGACATCCCGGTTTCGGATTTTTTCGAAAACACAATACTTTTCCTATATACCAACGGTATAAATGAGGTAAAGTAAGAAGTATTATTATAATTAGTAATTGTTTCAGGGGGAGGCTAAGAACAAAGAACATGGCTAAACCCTGATTTTTCATTAAGAGCATTGAAGAAGTATTTTCATTACACTGTAATTATATTTATTAATATTTTATTGTAGCTTCCTCTGTCAATAAATATAATTTCTATAATAAAAATCTTCACAGCCTAGTAACATAATATACTAACGCTGAGATTTGTAGGTAGCACAAATAATTGTATGGCTTAGCATAGTTATGTACATTTTATTAACAGTTGAATTGATTTTATTAAAATAAATGTTTAAATCCCATCCTGTGTCCGAAAAATAAAAAAGCATAAAACAATGGAGACTAATACTAAAAATAATAAATGTTTAAATTTAAAAAAAAATCGACCTAAAGAAATGAAATGTAGGATCAGTAGAAAACAATTAATTTAGACTGATAAAGTATTGTAACATTTTACAGTGAAAATGATTGAAGTGATTTAATAATAAAATTATTTGCTATGAGAACAGATACGCAGTCAGACAGCACAAATAACTTTATCTATACACAGTAAAGATACAATCTAAGAGTTTTAAAACTTATGAATAAGAATAACTAGTAGAGATAGAATGAGGAACAAGCATGTTTTTTTGATTTTTCTTGAAATGTATGTATATTTTTTTGTCAATGGAATGGAATTTTGTCATTCTTAATAAAAGAATGAAGTTCAATATTTTGAAAAAATTAAAAACATGCGTGTTCCTTAATAAGATCAAATACAAGCATGCTAAAGATTATTTATATATAAAATAAGAATATGCAAGTATGAGACATTTATAACTAATAAAGAAGATAAGTTAAATAGATTGAGTGATAAAGAATAAGAGAATAAATAAAAAATAAATATGATTACAAATAGAGTAAGAGAAGTTATTAGATAAATAAAAATAATAATATTACGTAAAAAAGGCTTATTTATTGTCTTTTAAGCATAATTACAAAAGTAAGAAACAAATCTGTCATTATAAAAATATGGAAGTGAAGAAACTAAATAATGACTTAAAAAAAAGTAAAATAAATTAAATCTGATGTGAAAAAACTGATATTAAAATAAAAAAAAATAATAAAGGTGATAAAACAAAATAAAGAAAGAAAATTAATTATTCGTTGTCTTTGTTTAACAAATTTATTTATATATTTTACAATAATATTAGGAATTATCACAGAAATTTCACAAATAAAAATGATAATTTGTTTTATTATTTTTTTTTATTTTGGTGAATAAATTTTATTTTAATAATAATAAAGGTTATGAATCATCAAAACAATTAAAAATAAAAATCGGATAATACCCCTTATAATAATATAAAGAAATGTAAAAGAAAATTGTAATAATACGCATTATTGAAGGTAAACAATAATGGTTAAAAAAAAAATTAAATGAAAAACTAACGAATTTAATATAAAAAATAAAATGAAATACTAATTCGTAAATAATAAAGAATTAAGTACATAAGTGAGGCAAGAAGAACAAAAAATAACAAAAATTAAATGAAAAACCTAACAAATTTAATATAATAATAAAATGAAATACTAATTTGTAAATAATAAAGAATTAAGTACATAAGTGAGGCATGAAGAAAAAAAATAACAAAAATTAAATGAAAAACTAACAAATTTAATATAATAAATAAAATGAAATACCAATTTGTAAATAATAAAGAATTGAGTACATAAGTGAGGCATGAAGAAAAAAAAATAACAAAAATTAAATGAAAAACTAACAAATTTTATATAATAAATAAAATGAAATACAAATTAAATAAAAATATAGAATTAAGTACAAAAGTGAGGCATGAAGAAAAAAAAAATAACAAAAATTAAGTGAAAAACTAACAAATTTAATATAATAAATAAAATGAAATATTAATTCGTAAATAATAAAGTATTAAGTACATTAGAGAGGCATAAAGGAATTTGAAGTACATAAGAATAATTACAAATAATAATAAAGGTCTTATGTCTGATTAATTAAAGAATTTTTTTAATTAATTGAACTAACCTAAATACAATTTATCTATTCTTACAAGGATTTCCTTATTACCTTATTTTTCTTAGTGTCGGTAATTGAAAAACGTTTAGAAAATTGAAAAGAAATTAAGGTTTCATTGATTTTTCCGGAACAATCCACATTTTTAAAATAATAATTTTAAAAAACCCTTCGAGTTTCAATAAAATAGTGATGGCGTTACGAGGTGTAGTTTAAGTGTTTTAGGGATGCATTGTGACTGGTCTGTTTATATAGCATAGTTTTATTTTACATTAAGAAGATTTGATAAGTGGAATTCAATAATTATATCATGTATAACCAATTTAGTAGGAAACTAACCCTATATTCGTAATTTTTTACCTAACTCCATCACATTTTTTATTTTATTTTTTAAAATTATATATTTTTATTTTTAATTTGTTAAACTAATATTTAAAAAAAACGAAAAGTCTAAAACGAGGAAATGAAACAACATCAATGAGGGAGTGTCAATCCTAATCAAAATACAAATTATTTACACTTTTTTAAAAATCATACAAAATTTAAAATACAAGAAAAGTGGAGATAAATAAAAAAAAATAATCTTTGTTAAAAATAGAAATTATGGGCATTAAATAGTTACAAATTATTTTGTGTTCATATCTTGTGGTGCGTTCATAAACTGAAATCATGTACAAGTGTTAAAAACTCGAAATTGATGCATGGCTATTGATCATAATAAAGATGAACAATTTTAGATACAGGAATGATCTAAGTGAAATGAAATGAAATGCCCGTTTTAGGGCCTTTCGACCCATCAGGGTATTCACCCTGCGGGAACCACCTCAGGTGGGTTGCATCTACTACACTCTAAGAATTAATTAAAGTTGGCCAACTCTTTTTAATACAAATACTATTCATGAAATCTTAGAGCATAGCCCGGGCTGCGAACCCCGGACCTCCGGTGCCGAAATCGAACGCCTTTACGATCACGGCCACGGAGGCAGACATCAAAATGATATACCAAATATATATGTTTATTTATGATCTAAGTAATATTCTTTAAACTATAGGTATACATAATAACTCTACTAGAATTATGTATTTTATTTTATTCATTAGTTGTCAATAAGTAAATTTAACATAATCATCTTATCATTTCAACCTAAATTATAAAATAGGTATTGATAAGATAAGTATTGATAAAGTAATGCTATTAAGTAATGATAAGAGCTGTAGTATCCTCCTTCCTTGTATGTCTCTTTGATGATAAGAAAAGAAATGATAAGATATCCCACTCCAAGAAATTATAGAGTTCAATCCCAGTCAAGCATTGCTTAGTGTTATTGCATTGTTGATACATTCCATCAAGCTATGAATTTAAGCCATATCAGGAGTCACCCGTGGTGTAGTGGTTAAGGTACGCGGCCAATACATAGAATGAATGTACCATGTCCTTCAGAAGGGACGTAAAGCCGGTGGTCTCGAGCCTGTGCGTTGTCAGGTACTCGTTCCAGATCCCTTACTCTAAATGAAACTGGGTATAGGCAAAATTTAGGACCCTCATTGTAGATTTGTTATAATACTACACTATTTCTGCCTTATAGTTTAAAGTGTGTTGAGGTTTGGTTCAATAGTGAGAGGACGTGTTATTCTCAGTTTACACTAGACTATAAGAGTCATTGAAAATATGTATGATTGATTGAAAAAGCATGAGAGGAACCATAGAAATCCACGGCACTTCTGTCTAGATTAGATGAAATATACCTACACTTGAAATTAAAAGGAGTAGAACATTATCTTAGGGAGCTGGCAAAAAAGGCCCAACAACGTGGCCTACTTGCCTGGTAGTCACTACCACTCCCCCATATTACTATCATTTACTAAGCCATATCAACAGGTGATTATTTCCGAACGCACGTCAAGTTGAACATGAGCAAACAATTTGATTCATAATAATAAGTATTACTAATGTCCTAAATTTTAATATAAGGTTAACTTATAAAAAATAAAATACAAGAAATGGAAATAAACAAAATACATGAAAATTAAAAAAATGTACAGTAACTAAAAAAATTCAAATAAATAAACATAATAAAATTAAAAAGAAGGAATGGGCCCAAAGTAAAGTATAATACTAAAAGGAGATTATATTTTGGACAAATCCCTGTTAGTTCAAGGTCCCTATACATTTTTTTTAAATTAATTTTTTTTTTAGAATTTTTTCAAATTTACCAAAGGAAAGAAAATCACACGAGGCACTTAAGGAAACTGTAAACCAGATTAGAAGCTAATTGTATCACTTTAGATGTGATCTCATTTATTGACATTAAAATAAAAAATACGGAGTACCTCTGAACTTTTTCTCATTACATCAGATTCGCTACGCTCATCCTCCCAGCTTTGGACTCACTTCGATCGTCCTCAGAAATACAATTTGTTAAATTTATACGACAACACGTCTTCGGGCTCGCTTCGCTCGTCCTTAGATAGTAAATACATCCGTTTTATTCCCAGTGGTCATTTATCCACGCACTGAGCACGCTCGATGATGCTTAACTTTTATGATCCACCAAAAAATCACAGATAGACTTGTTGCATTATAACGAAACTTAGTACACTTATTTATTACGTCAAGGGGTACACTTGTACCAAATTTCAACTCAATTGAAATATTTTCCAATTTTTTAAAACAAATATACAAATCATTTGATAAAAATTGAACTGAGTTTGATAATGAGATGAAACTTGGCATATATGTTAGGTTTATACATGGCTACATGCGTAGCAAATTTTAATTGGCTCGCATAATTTTTTCGTGGTTTATGATTAATAAAAACCATTTTCCGAATAGCACAACGACAACGACAGACTGAATTTTGTACAAAATGTCTACTCCCTAGTATAATTACACTGAGCGCTACGATGATAACAGACACTCACACACACACACACACACACACACACACACACACACACATACACATACACACAGATAACTTTGCAAAAACCACTCAGGAGGCCTTAAAAACGCTTGAAACGAATAATTCCGGTTTCATCCCGGTTTCAGATTTTTTTGCAAAAACCAATACTTTTCCTATATACCTACGGTATAAATGTGGAAAAGTATAAATATAATTATGAAATATTGCGATTTTAAAGAAATATCGAGGAGGTTACTAGATATGAAGTAACAATTGTAATAATAGATTTCATTACTAAGTCTAGAGGAGGGAGTTTTCTCCTGAGAGTAGTCTATAGAGTCAATATTACAGCTGATGTGGTTTCGGCTGCTTTTGCAAGAGACTGAGAATCAAGTTAAAGAATGAATAAAAATACTTGCTCTACGTATGCTTATTTGCTGAATACAGAAAGTAAACATGTATACCTTAAAGGTTTAAAAAAGTAAGTAAAGATATGTATATCCTTCTTGGGTTAAACAGAATATACCGGGCAGAACATTTTAGATGCACCTACATCGACTGATGCATCATATACATCGACTGACGCACCATATACATCGACTGATGCACCATATACATCGACTGATGCACCATATACATCGACTGATGCACCATATACATCGACTGATTTAAATGACTGATTATACATCGACCTGATGCACCATATACCCGAATGCACCATATACATCGACTGATGCGCCATATAACATCGACTGATGCACCATATACACCTGATGCACCATATACATCGACTGATGCGCCTACATAGACTGATGCACCTACATCAATTTTCTCCAAAATGAAGGAAAATGCCGTCCTAGACTTTCAAAAGTTATATCTTTCTCCAGAAAATTTGCTCTTACGATTTCAAATTTGCCATTTTATTAAAATAACTATTGCCCACTTATGAAAATTTTGTCTTATTTTTGATAACATGGAAAAATCAAATTAGAGTATAGTAAATTATTTTCTATTTTGGAAACTGCTTCAATCGAATCTACTATCTACCGACTACATTAAAAGTCTTGACAGGTCAGTTTAGGCACCACATATTTTAAAGAAAAAAATCCCAGTCAGAAGGGAGCGGGAAAAAACTATGCAAACAAATCAGGTTATTTTACCCGTACTTTCTTGGGGATGTCTTTTTTTACATTTTATTTGTGTAGTTTTATTTTATATAATTTTTATGAAAAATTTGATAGTAGTTTTCAAAACGATGTAAACACAAGAATAACTACAAACAAAGCCAACGATTGCCGGAAAGAAGGTTATTTTCCTACATCGGTTATTGTGGTAGGGATTTTTTTTTCAAGTGAAGGGTTGGCAGCGACTTCTCTCATTGGTCAATCCCCAAAATGCTTATGACCTTGGGGATTTTTAAACTAAACGATAAACTGTATTTCTCTTTAAATTGTTTTAGATGCCCTCCTAGCACGTTGTATTCAAACTCATATCTCTTTCTTAACTCTTTAGACTACTTCCAGGTAGAATTACCACCGGACCGGTAGTCAGTTGGTAATACTAATGATGACGTTTATGGTGCTTATCATGGTGAGTACTGTTGACTAATATGGAAGGTGGCGCTTCAGGACTCGGCGTGGCAGATCCCAGAACTAATGGCTGACCAAACGGCCTCTCTCTCGCACCGTACGATTCCTCAGCTAACAAACCAAATAAAATATAATGCAATTTTAGAGTTTTAATAATTATAAAAGAAAACCTTTAAAGTTTTGTTAGTACATATAAAACCTAATTAATAATACAAGACCTACATTTAATTGTGATGTATTTATTTTATTTTTTTATTTAAAATATTCATTTAATTCATTAAAGACAACAATTTTCTAAAATTCTATAAGTATTTTATAAATCTGATCTATTTTGACTTAATACTCTCATAATATTAAATACTTTAACATTCATTATCATAATTATTTGTTTTAATTGTATAGTTATTATTTTATTACTTTTAATATTAGTAAAAAATATAGTGACTCTTGTAGTAGGAAGTGCCTCCAATAGGGTTGGATGTTGAGCACACTAAATTTAAAGACTGCGAGTAGATGGAGGGAGTACTGCTAAGGATTAAATCTAATTTTCTAAATTATAATTATTCATTTAATATTATTATGGGAATTATCATTTTAATATATTAGAATTATTCTTATTTTAATTCATCATTTTAATGTTCTTATTGAATTATTCATTTTAATATGCTTATTAGAATTATTCATTTTAATATTATTCATTTTAATATGCTTATTTATTCCTTATTATTATTCATTCTTATTAGAATTAGTTATTATTATTCATTTCTTATTTTATTTTAATATGCTTATTAGCATTCTTATTGAATTATTCATTAATAGAATTATTCATTTTAAATGCTTATTAGAATTATCATTTTAATATGCTTATAGAATTATTTCTTTTTAATATGTTCTTATTTAGAATTATTCAAATTGCTTATTAGAATTATTCATTTTAATGTTCTTATTAGATTATTCATTTTAATATGCTTATTAGAATTATTCATTTTAATATGCTTATTAGAATTATTCATTTTAATATGCTTATTAGAATTATTCATTTAATATGCTTATTAGAATTATTCATTTTAATGTTCTTATTAGAATTATTCATTTTTAAATTTATTAGCTTATTAGAAATTATTCATTTTTAATGTTCTTATTAGAATTATTCATTTTAATATGCTTATTAGATTATTCATGCTTATTTAGAATTATTCATTTTAAATTATGCTTATTAGAATTATTCATTTTAATTATGCTTATTAGAATTATTCATTTTAATGTTTTATTAGAATTATTCATTTTAATATTTAAGAATTATTATTTAATATGCTTATATTATTCATTTTATATTAAGATTATTCATTTTATATGCTTATTAGAATTATTCATTTTAATGTTCTTATTGAATTATTCATTTTAATATGCTTATTAGAATTATTCATTTTTAAATATGCTTATTAGAATTATTCATTTTAATGTTCTATTAGATTATTCATTTTAATATGCTTATTAGAATTAAATTTTTTAATATGCTTATTAGAATTATTTTATTTTGTTATATTCTTATTAGATTATTCATTTTTATTTATTAGATTATTCATTTTAATATTAGAATTTTCATTTTAATATGCTTATTAGAATTATTCTTATTAGAATTATTCATTTTAATGTTCTTATTAGAATTCATTTCTTATTAAATTATTCATTTTATATGCTTATTAGAATTATTCATTTAATTTATTAGAATTATCATTTTAATATGCTTATTAGAATTATTCATTTTAATGTTCTTATTAGAATTATTCATTTTAATGTTCTTATTAGAATTATTCATTTTAAGTTCTTATTAGAATTATTCATTTTAATATGCTTATTAGAATTATTCATTTTAATGTTCTTATTATATAGACAATTTCAACATTTATTGATTTTTTTTTCATAGTTGAAGTACTTATAAAACTAAATTACCATCTCATGATTAGTTGGCACCAGCACATAAGATTAAAACAGTTAGGTAACTTTGTATCGAATTTTTAATATAAATAAACTGTGGATTTTAAAGTAGCTCCTTCCTTGAGAAACGCTCATAAAGAGTTTTTGAATTTTTATTTCTCAGCAAATTAGCCCAAGGGCTAAGTTTACTACTTTAGAAGTCTAGAGAAGGTTGGATTATATAAGTTTGAGAATGATCTTTAATATTTTCATCGAAAGACACTATTTTTTCCATCGTTTTAATTATATTTACCTTTTTACTTTATTTTATTCAATATATTTATTTTTATTATTATTTGAAAATCATCAATTCTTTTGGACTGTTACTAAGAATAGGGCCCAGTCATGAATGGTTTTGCATTATATTAGTTTATATTTTATTAAATTTACTTTGATTATTTTATTTTTTATCTTTCATATATATATATATATATAATATATATATATATATATATATATATATATATATATATATAATATATATAATATATATATATATATATATATATATATATATATATTTATTTATTTATTTATTTATTTATATTTTGAAGAGCCCCTAAACAGATAAACCACAAGTAGGGAACTCTGCATATAAGAACACAGGTAATAATCAGAATTAAAAAAGAATAAAATTAAACTTAACCTAATTGACTAGAAAGCGTACTGATTAAATATATATATATATATATATATATATATATATATATATATATATATATATATATATATATATATATATATATATATATATATATATATATATATATATATATATATATATATATATATATATATATATATATATATATATATATATATATATATATATAATTTATTTATTCATTTATTTGTACACTTTTATGTTTTTCCTTCACTTTATTTTTTCCAATTTTTTTAATCGGATCGTTTAATATGATGTCATCATTTGTTATGATGTATTGATTTTTTTTATCTCAACTGTACTTAATCTTTTGAGGACTTTTTTGTTGATTTAAATTAATTAATTAATAACCTAAACAGTTTGTTTTTATTTGATTTTTTTCTATATTTTTATGTACTGTGTATTTATGTAGTCGTCTTGTAGATCCTTACTGGTACCTCATATATTTTTGTAAAATTCACCAAACCTTTCTTTTACACTCTCCCCCAAACTAAAAAATAACAAAACTTTAAAGGCATTCAAATATAAAAGTATTTTAAATTTAAAAAAACATATTTAACGTTAGATACTTAGCTTTTTTAAGGTTAGTCAGCCACAACCATTAATAATTTATTAAAACACGAAAAACAACTTAACACAATGCTTGTTAAAATATTTGAGCCACATGTTAAAAAAAAATATCAAAATCTTAAACAAAAAAATAACAAACAACAACCATAATAATAATAAAATAGAGTAATAATAATGTAATTAAAATAATAAAATAATAATAAACAAAATATATTAAAACAAAGCTAAAAATTAGGGGAAAAATTAGTTAACAAATTATAATTTAGTTAAGTTAACATGACTAAACTTACGATATTAATTGAAAACATAAATAAATTAAATGAGAAAAAGGAGTGACTAAAATAAGACTAAAATATATTATAAATAAAATTATACTAATAAATACAATTAAATTTTGAAGATAATATGTTAATATATTATATTAGTATGTTTTTCTGAAATTATAATGAGAAAATATAGGAAAAGCTAATATATTAGACTCTAAAAAAAGTTTCGTAAAACCTATTTTTCGCAATATGGGACCTCAAAAAAGAATTTTTTTAAAAAACTGCCGAGTCCGGGATGGGATCTTACTTTGGTTAAAAGTTAAGAATATTATACTCAACGCAAAATATAATAATATCAATTGATATTATTTAAAAAATGACACAACAGACAAAAAAATGACAAACACCGCTATCTCTAACCACCACACGTAGCCAATTTGTGAATTAATTAAATTAATATGAATTGAAATTCCGGAAAAAAAGTTTTTAAAAATGTCTTTGTAAGTTTTATATTTTTAAGAGCAAATGAAGGGCATTCTTTTAAAATCGGTTTAAAAATAAAATCGATTTAAAATTCTTTTAAATCGGATACATAGTTCGGGAGCTAAAGTTGACTCACATTGAAGTTGGACTCACATTCTTTGAGATATGGCTTCTGAGTCCTGGAGTGCTGAAATATATGAGTCCAAAATTTCAGCTATTTATGTAAATACCGATTTTTTAGATACATTTTTTCTCGTTAAGACACATACGTATAACTTTAAAAAATAATAGAAATAGTTACAACTCTATTTAAAATTATTGGAAAATAAAAATATACTAGCAATATAAAGAAATTATAAATAAAAAAAAATAATAAAACTACATAATATACAGTTTTAAGGGAAGTGATAAATTTAGAATGATTTGCAATAGATATTTATAAGTAAATACTAATAAATAAAATTTATCAATATACTAACAACAAAAAATAAAATTGAATAAATAAAAGATAATTTAAAAAATTTATTATATAATAATAGATATTATAGAAAAAATAGATTTAATTAAAAATATAACATAAATTAATTATGATTAGTAATGGATTTAAATAGGTTAATAATAATAATTATATTAGGATATTAGATAGTTTACATTTGTTACTGGTTAGTATTTAATATTAGATACTTGTTGATTAGTTATTTATACATTACAGTAGTTACGTATGTTTATAATATGATACTTTGATATACTGAAACCTCAACACAAAATTAAATAAAGTATAATAATAATTACTTTCTGGAAGGGAAGCCGCTCGTTCATGAGTTCGATGACCGAACATGAATTTTTTCATGTTAAATACCTGGTGCCGTCTCCTGGGTTGACTCCCGTAATCTATCATCACAAGGGGGTGGCTTCAATTAATATTAACACAAAGAAAAATATTTAGGGAAAAAAATATTCATAAAAAAATAACCCCATAATAAACAAAAAAATATGTAAGATTTGTTTTTGTAAATTTCATAAAAAAATTAATCTAAAAAAATAATTTTGTTCAAATGTAATGGTATTAACTGTTGAAATAATTAATAATTATCTTATTTATTTCCCTAATTAAAGTATATATTTTAATTAAATAATATAGTAAACGATAGAGAAAAGATAGAATTATACTGTTAATGTGTGATAGATGAATGTACCAAAACTATTATAAACATTATAAAAGGGTTTAAAAAATAGAACAACAAATAAGGTTGTAAATAAAAAAAATAGAGAAATAAATAAAAATAATGGTAAAAACTAAGATATATACAATAAATTACAAATAGTTCAAATAATAAACATTTATATGTAAATTGAAGAATGATGAGCAAAAATAAGTTAAAGAAATAAAATATAAACTATAATGGTAAGAATAATTAACAGCAGTAATAAATATAAATGCAGATTACTGATAAACAGGTATAGTAACTGAGAAAATAAGGAGAAAAAATAAAAAATAAAGTTTCCTAAATCGTGCAAAAAAGTATTTTATCGATTGGTATTGACTGCTAACTAAGAAGTAAATAGATATTAAAGACTGCTTTGAATTAAAAGTATTAACATTGTTTTTGTAAGAAATGTATTTTTGTTAAGAAACATTCAATTTAGTATAATCATATTACATAATTATAATCAAAAGCTAGTCTTTAATAATCAATTTCTGCTTAATTATGAAGAAGAAATTAATCAATATTGTAGGAGTACTATAAAAAAGTATGAATGCTAAAAACGACATATAAAAGTGTGTTAGTGTGAGAGTATAATTTAAAGAATCAGATTTGAAAAATGCTAAAATAGATAAATAAGTAAAATGATAAAAATATAAATATAAACAAGAAAAAATGGTTAATACTACACTAGTTTCTGGTATATAAAGAACACAAATTACGAATGTTTAAATAAACTAAATTGAAGTAGGCACAACTTTATGATTCTTAGCTTTCTTAGCTGTGAGAGTTACAGCTTCTTTTCCAAACGCTTTACGTGATCACAGTACTAATGTTTAAAAAATTATAAGCTGAGGTCAACTAAAACTTTAACTTACGATTTAACTTAATTATTGAATTTAAATAATATTATTTAATTATTGAATCCAATTAAAGCAGAAAATTGATTAAAACTTTAAAAAGAGTTTCAAAAAAGAGGATCTCCACACTTCCAACCAATCACATAGTTATGCCATTGCTGAAAAAAGACTTCTATCAAAGAAAAAGTTTTAGATGCTACATCTAATAAAGGTCTGAGTACACAAAACACTTCTTGGTAAGATTAGTATATCGAATTCACAATTATGAGCTTGATCAAGTTTCACTTGAATATAAGTAAATTTCTAATAAGCTCCTCTAAATGGTTACAGTGATAAATTAAATGGCATACAACGTATCTTTGATTTTCACCATCCACTGTCAAAAATAAATAAATAATGTTTATTCTAATATTTTATAAACATAAAGTAATATATATTTAAAAAATACTAATAAACAAATAAAAACGTTAATGGCAAAAAACGTATCTGCGTTTTTTGCCATTAAATGTTAAGAAAAAACGTACACTACATTTTTATAGGAAGACACAGTAGTTAGAGTTTGTCATGCTGTTGTTAATCACTAAATAAATAACGTAATAATAAATTAATAGCTAAAATGTATTAAAATGATATCTAAATAAGCTTAAATTTTATGAAGAAAATGTAAATCTTAAAATAATTATATCTGATTAGAAAAAAAAGTATTCAAAACGACAAAAAGATTTACAAATATTTAAAGCGAAGATTACAATCTAGTATTAAGTGATAGCTAAATAAAATATAGATTTATTATTGAGAAATAGAACACAGACATCGACAATATTCAATTAAATGTTAATATAAGCAATCAATTTTGACAGAGCTAAAAAGATTTGGAAATAAATGTGTCCAAAATAAAGAATGAAAATGTAAAAAAAATTAGAGTCAAATTTTAAGTTAGTGTGCTGCATGAGATATATGGGGAAATTTATGTGAAAATTTGAAATAATTGCCCACATGTATCTCTTGGTAGTACTTTAAGACCTATTTAATTATGGCTCAGCTATTTATACTTGAAAAAAATTGCATTGATTATACTAAACCTCATTCACACCCATAAAAAAGATTCATTTTACAATTTAATTTTTTTTCAATGCATTACTGCGGCTAAAGGGTCAAATTGTAACAAATATTAAGTAAGAGTTAAATTATTTATTTTAATTTTTAGCGAATTTTCATAATGAAAATGACGCTTTTTTTATTATGGAATCACCCTTGATTTTTTTATTCAATACTATATTGGTTCTAGGAGCTATTTCAAAAATATCGAGGCGTAAAATCTTTGATGGTTAATTTCTTCTGGTGATTACCCCGTTAATGTATATAATAAGACAAACGTCTTTGGGGGCACCTTCGGGAAATATAAGACATCCTAGATGTACACTAAGTTCTACAAACTAAACTAAACTTAGATAAGTTCAGTTTTGTAGAACATAGAGTGTAGATCTAATGTTTTACGTCCCTAAGGACGTCTTCTACAATAGTAATGAAACGTCAAATTTTTATATTTCTTAGACTGTATTAAAATGAATATTAACTATTTAAAATTCAATGTTTTCCATTTTTTCTCTCAATTTTATTCAGCAAAGAGATTTTTCTATTGATAATGAGCTCTATCCTAGCTTCTTTTCAATATGATTTATAGGGGGGGGGGGGGGTTCTATGTCATTTTGGTATTGGTTAGAATTATATCTCATAAACTGCGTAGGCATCCGCGGTTATTGTCATGAAGATTTAGGTCTTCTGGTGGTGACCGCGTCAATGTTGATGAAGAATCCGACGTTTCGCTCCCAAAGTGAAAGCAAAACGTCGGATTCTACATCTACATTGACGCAGTAACCACCAGAAGACCTAAATCTTCTATTTTATTTCAGATATAAGTCTTATACAAATTTTCAAAAAAAAATTTCGAAATACTATTAATAAAATTATTTCCTTTATAAATAGGCCTTAAACTACTGAGTGCAAAAGTTTAAATTACTTTACCATAAGTGGCACAGAAAATTGAAATTTCAGTGTGAGAAATTTTTAAAAACATTTGACTACCTGAACTAGTGGAATGAGGGCTGATTTGGGGGCGACGTAAATTTTGCTGACTCATCTGGTTTTTATTCATCCCCGAGGGAGGTTGTTGTTGTTGTTGTTGTGTGTTTGGAATATTTGTTGAAAGTTCATTGGCTGTTTTAAGGATTTGATATGTGTTATCTACCGTAGGCGTAGGTACTTCAAAACTCACTGAGACGCCAAGAAATATTGAATATGAATTTTCGTCAAAACCGTACAAAAAAGAAAAATATTTAAAGAATAAAAATATTCAAATAAAGTGTGACGCATTAATAAAATAAATAGCGCCAATTACGTATGAAAAAAATAATTTGTTGTATATAGCGTAAAAAATTGTCAAAGATAATTTTTGCCATGAAATAACAAATGACGCCAAAAATTAAGACAATTGCGGCACATTAATAGCACAAGGGGCGCAAATAAATAAAATAATATTAGCACAAATATACATTAACATTATGTACAGTTTAAAACAACGTTAAAATTATATTTTGTCACACAATACAATTAGCAAATGTCCAAAAATAGGGGTAAAACACAACAAAAAAAAAACATTCGTAGCCAAATTGAGCAGCGATTTGTCCAGCCATTCGTTGTTATTATACAAATTGGTGACACATTTCAGCCAGGTTTGATCCAAGTTTCAGCCAATTTCGGGAAACACACAAAAAAAAAAGAAATTGGATAATAAACAACTTGATAATTATTATTTAACTATGAGAAATGAGGGCATAAACATAATGGAATAGCAAAAGGGGTTGAAAAATTAACATGCAATACAAATGGAAGAAAGGAAAAACAATAAGATAGAGCATAAAATTGTAATAAAATTAATTTAAAATAGTGACAATATAGCGTTAAGTTAAAAATACTGTGGAATGTCGCAGCTTTAAACCCTAACAGCTTAAACATATATATGATTTACCCATTGTTTGTTTTGTGACAACATTTTTAATAATTTAACTATTAAGGATGCAAGAGATAATAGTAGAGTATAGTAGAGATAATAGTAGAGTATAGTATTGCCTGCAATACTGTACTGCAATACTACACTGCAATACTACACTGCAATACTACACTGCAATATTACACTGCAATACTACACTGCAATACTACACTGCAATACTACCTGCACTGTACTGCAATACTGAATACTACACTGCAATACTGTACTGCACTGCACTGCAATACTACACTGCAATACTACACTGCAATACACTGCAATACTGTAATACTGCAATACTACACTGCAATACTACACTGCAATACCAAACATCAACTACATCTCCTTATATTATCATCTGCACCAACAACATCTTCTTGGCGTTGTTCTAGGTATCCAGCAGAGAAGGTTCGAGAGGGGACTTATGCTGGCACGTCGACTTCCTCCATTAAGACATTATTAGAGGTCAAATATACCTGATGGCTTCATCAATAATATTATGAGTCATTGCATATTCATCATTAATGTGATATTCGTCATTTCTAAAGTATTGGGTCATTATTTGGAGATCGTCTTTGATTCATCGTCTAATCATTCAAATTATCAAGGGGTTATCTACAGAGACGCAATTGTTAAGTTTAAATCCTTAGAATAATACTATATATAGAAGGAGCACAGGACCGTAAACACAATGTAATTCCACTGATAACACGAAAGCCGGTTGACTGATGCACCTAAGTAATGCTGCCAACCTGACAACAAAACATTATTTTAAATATTTGTCATAAATATTTATTAATGAAGAAAGATCGTAAAGAACAAATATAATAACTTAAAACACCTGCTGAGCATTTAATAAAACTGGTCTTAGATGGCAAAAGGGTGGCGGAATACAAGAATCTACATTTAGTTGACGAGGACTACTTTTTATATATAATTTTAATAAATACGTTAAACTACAATTTTAAATGCATAAAATATTGTAATGCACCGATATTTATATTAGTATTTTATGAATAATCAATCATTAATTAATAATAGAACATAATAATTCAGCAACCGGAAGTATTGCCAACTTTTTTTAGAAAATTGTATATTGTTAGGGTGGCAGCATTACTTAAGACCACCAGTGAACCGGCTTTCTTGTTATCAGTAGTGCTCCTTCTATATATAGTATTATTCTAAGTTTAAATCCTTTACTACCCAGATATTTTTTTCATACAAGCACCAAAAGCTTTTGTATGCTAAGCTAAAGTCTAGGCAAGGTACTATAGTATAGTACCTAACATACTAGTGCACGGCTAACATTAGTTAGCATCGTGGGAAAATAATGCGAGGGAACCAATGAGGTTAGTCCTGGATGTTAAACCACGCCCTTAATTTCATATCGGACCAACGTTATTGGTTTCTTAATACAATTTTCCCACACTATGAACTGATTTTAGCCGTATGTTATACTAGTCGACAGATGAGATTTGAAAAAAATGAAATCTCAAAATCCTGTATTAGTTGTATCTTGTATTAGTAGACCAAGAGCCCAGGGGTGTTTTGATAATAAAAAGTGTAATGGCTGAAACCGGTCTCAATTTTTCGTAAATTCCTTCCTGAACAAGGATCTGCAATTCTGCCGACTCGTATCGGATGGGTGTCCCAGGCAGAACGCACTTTAGGGGTCAAAGGTTCTGCCTGGGACACCCATCCGATACGAGTCGGCAGAATTGCAGATCCTTGTTCAGGAAGGTATTTACGAAAAATTAAACCCATTTCCAGCCATTACACTTTTTAATAATTTGGGTGGTAAATTTGGCCTGTAAAGTGCGTTCTGCCTGGGACACCCATCCGATACGAGTCTGCAGAATTGCAGATCCTTGTTCAGGAAGGTAATTACGAAAAATTGAGACCGGTTCCAGCCATTACACTTTTTATTAACAAAACACCCCCGGGCTCTTGGTCTAAAGTGTGTAGCCGCTAATATATGAACTTCAAACATAAAAGGCATCTAGGAAATCATATAAAATTAACAAAAAATTGTGTAATATAAAAAGCGAAGTGTTTTTAACCCTGTACAGTTAATGTAAAACATTAAATTGCCAATGGTGGTTTTAAAATATCCCCACCGGAAATTTGTCATATTCTGGTGGATGTTTATTCTACCCTGAGTTTGGGCATTAGCTGGAAAATCTCCAACTGTTCTCCCAGATGAACTAAGACTTGATTAAGGAATCATTCAGTTCTATTGAATGAACTGATTGTATCTAATAAGAATATGAAATAACTACAACCCCACGCCAAGAGTGATTAACTTCTATAGCTTGGCCAAGAAAGACAAATCTCAATCAAGAGAGAATCAGAGCCAGCCGCTAAAAAAGGAGAGTTCGCTCGATGAGTCTACCAGAACAGACAGACTGAGTCTGTTTTTTAAGAATTTAAATTGAAGACTCCTCTAACACTTTCCTTTTTTTAGCAGTTGAAACTGATGATAGCCTCTTGTTGGGTTAATGGCCTTTATTATTACAGATTAATTTTAAGCGGCGTTGTTTTTAATTATTATAGAGAAAATCTCTTATTGCGCTCATATTTTTCTTCAAACCCCTTTTTATTTTCTATGTCGTATTCATTTTGTTATTGGGAGAGACTAAATCAGTGGAAGTTTATTCCTTGCAAAAATGTAAACAATAAAGTAAAACCAAAGGTACAAATATAATAGTCATTAATTTAAAAAGAAAAAAAGTACTTAAAACATTAGGATAAAAAAAGATTGCATAAATGTATTAAATTAGCAATACGTCAAGATGATAGAAATTTATAAAGTGATTCACTTTGATGTAAACAAACCAAACGTATTCGGAGGTTATAACCTGACGTTTTTATGAATGACGTATGACGTCATTGCTGAAATCAGAATAGGCTTAGAATAATACTTTATATAGAAGGAGCACTACTGATAACACGAAAGCCGGTTCACTGGTGCAACTAAGTAATGCTGCCAACCTAACAAAATATTTTTTTTGACAAAGTTGGCAATATTTCCGGTTGCTGAATTATTATGTTCTATTATTAATTAATGATTGATTATTCATAAAATACTGATATAAATATAGGTGCATTACAATATTTAAAGCATTTTAGATTGTAGTTTAACGTATTTATTAAAATTATATATAATAAGTAGTCCTCGTCAATTAAATGTAGATTCTTGTATTCCGCCACCCTTTTGCCATCTAAGACCAGTTTTATTAAATATTCAGCAGGTGTTTTAAGTTATTATATTTGTTCTTTACGATCTTTCTTCATTAATAGATATTTATGACAAATATTTAAAATAATGTTTTGTTGTCAGGTTGGCAGCATTACTTAGTTGCACCAGTCAACCGCCATTCGTGTTATCAGTGGAATTACATTGTGCTTAAAGTATTATTCTAAGGGAATAGGTCAGGGGGTTAACTTAAATGAGGAAAAGTCTGGATTCGATCATCGCAAGCTACTAAAAATTAGCGCTAGGGTAGACTGGTGCGGACAACTCATGAACTAAACCCAATACCTTTCCAAAAATGACCGATTACATTTTTATATTTAAATGTATGGATACCACGGCAAAATTTGGTTATTACATTTATAGTTATTATAATATAATGATAGTTTTCTTTATTTATTTTTTTACAAAAACGGTTCGCCGTTGTCATGTTCTGTATTAAAAAAAATCAGTCACTAAGAGTAATTGTGACTGATATTTTTTTATATATTGATTTTATATACTGTAAAATACCATTTTACAGTAAAAAGAAATATTTTTTGTAACTTCAACAGAACGCTACAGATGGCAGATAATTGTAAATTTCATTTTACTAATTTATTGATTTAGTCAATTTGATCAGGTAATTAATTATATTTAATCACATGTGCGTAGAATCTTGCTGATGTAATTAAAATACAGGCTGCATTAATTGCCAAAATCTATCTTCTAGCACGTGTCAACTTTAGCCATTTTAGATTATTCCCCGATTGAATAAATTAAATTAATAATTTACTTGAATGAAACACTTAAAAGTATTCAGAAGCGTTCTGTGTAAGTTTAAAGACGACGAAGGCCGTGCGAAGCGGTACGTCTAGTCAGAAGTATGACAATACAAAGTATAAAACATCAATTTTAAACTGACTGTGGGCAAAAAGCGGGAATTAAGCCACACCCACTCAATTAAAAGGTAGGTCCCCCGCCGCGCTAGTGTCGACCGGAATTCAAATTTTCCCACCATTGAGTTGACAGTCTGACTGTTTAAGTATCTATAGTCTCTGGTATTGGTGGTTAACATTCAAAATTTACTATTTATTCCTGCAATGACGTCAATTACAGACTATAACCTAACATGTCAAAAAAATTGATTTCTTTCATAAAAACCCTCCAATTGAATCACCTTATAATTTCTCTCAGCTTAGCAATACGTAACATAAAAAGTATAAAACAAGTAATTAAAAAAAAGAAGAAAGAAAACCAAACAAATATTTGAGCCTTTTATATAGAAAAAGTTTTGCCAATTTTGTATGAGTAGCAAAAATAAAATACAAAAATAATGAGAATACAAAATTTGGTTAAATATTAGTATTTTAAATAAAAAAATTGCTTGTATATAGTTTTGCGTAAACTTGTTAAAAGTAGCGAAAAAAAAGAAAAAAAGGAAAAATAAAAGAAAGTACCGATGGATTCAGTGTCTGTAGGTGGCGTTCGGAATGTGACCGAACGTGATCGAACGGCTTGATCGTTCGGTGACAACAAATCGGGTGACAACTCCGGCGTTTTGGCCGTTTTAAATAATTCGGGTGACCGTTGTCTCACATCGAAGGGATCACCTAATAAAGTAATATTAGCGTCAGGGATAAGGACGTTTAACATTTTGATGTAGCGTTAAATGCACCATTGTAGAGATTATCGAATTGATAATTCTGTGAACTTTTAAAGTAACATTATAAAAACTTCATTCTATTTATATGGTGTTAAAATTAATGTGTCAGAATATGAATAACTTTTTAAACTATGTAATTGAGCAAACTCTTTTAATACTCTAAAACATAGTTAGAGCCAAATTAATTAAGTCTGTACATTTTTTAAATAAGGTTTATCATACCCAAACTATGATAATAATAATAATAATAATGCCCGTTTAGAGCCTTGCGGCTCATCAGGCATAACCCCTGCGGGAACGACCTCGGGTGGTAGTAGCAACCGTTACGCTCAAAGTGAATTCTGAAGTTGGCGATAATTTATCTAAACAATAATCTTCTATAAACTGAGAGCGTAACCTGGGATGCGAACCCCAGACCTCTGTGGGTGTCAAAGGTCAGTGTTAAGACTAACGCCTTAACGACCTCGGCCACGGAGGCAGTAGAGCTATACAAAAACCCAAACTATGGCCAAGGCAAAATCACTTCGGGTTTGTTAACCTTTAACAAGAAATTTTAATAAAAATAATCAATATTAAATTACTAATTTTCTTAAAATTTAAGCTTTTCTTGTGGAGTACACACAGAAATACACACACACCCATATATATATATATATATATATATATATATATATATATTATATATATATATATATATATATATATATATATAATATATATATATATATATATATATATATATATATATATATATATATATATATATATATATATTGTGTGTGTGTGTATATAAGAGCTTATCAACGTAAAATGGTGCATTTAACCAACCTAACCAATTCACATAATAGACAATAAAGTATAACCAAACGCAAGGTCTAGCATGAAAAGTTTATACCTTGTTCAATATCTGAATTTGAGTGAGGTGTCGGTGGTTGATTAATAACCGGTGGGGTTACTCTTGTTTCAATTTCCGAACTGGATTTCTGTCTTCGTAGAAGTCTGGATTTGGCTTGACATTTGCCCACTCTTTCTTGACAGTCGATGTGGACGTTTAGTTTGCATATTCGACATTTGACACCTTGACGCGTGTGACCTGTAAGAAATAAATACACTGATGAACTAAATGGAATTAAATCGCAGATAAGGACAAAAATTATTGTACCGATACTAGGGGTGGGAAACAAACCTGTTTTGAAATCAGTTTTACATACCCAGATTAGGTTATAAATTGGGGATTACCTCCACAAAAATACAAAGAGGGATTTTTTAAAAACACAAAACCAATATGTGTTATGAGGGAACCAATGGGGGTCACCCGTGGTGTAGTGGTTAAGGTACGCGGCCAATAAACAGAGTGAATGGACTTTAGTCATGGGTTCAATCCCAGCACGGGCCTCTAGGATTTTTATGAGAGGGATGAAAATTCTGCGTACCACGTCCTTCAGAAGGGACGTGAAGCCGGTGGTCTCGAGCCTGTGCGTTGTCAGGTACTCGTTAAAGATCCCTTACCCTAAATGAAACTTGGGTATAGGCAAAATTTAGGACCCTCATTGTAGATTCATTATAATACTATACTGTTTCTGCCTTGTAGTTTAAAGTGTGTGGAGGTTTTATTTAACAGTGAGAGCACGTGTTGTTCCCAGTTTTCACTAGACTATAAGAGTCAGTGAAAATATGTATGGTTACTTGAAAAAGCATGAGAGGAACCATAGAAATTCACGGCTCTTCTGTCTAGATTAGATGAAATATACCTACACTTGAAATTAAAAGGAGTAGAGCACGATCTTAGGGAGCTGGCAAAAAGGACCCAACAACGTGGCCTACTTGCCTGGTAGTTACTACCACTCCCCCCTACTACTATCACTACTACTATCACTGAGGGAACCCCATGTAATAACTACAGTGTCTATTGCAACTGCAATAAATAAATAAATCAGGGTATTAATCTTTTGTAAACCACCACGGATGAGTCCTATTTACTTAGCTCTAATTAGTAATTAATATTACCAAAATATTTTTACATATCAATTAAATTAACGAAGACTTTAGTCCTTTTTTATTAAAATTTATTCAAAATAAATTAACGAAGAGCTTTCGCCCAGGGATCCTGAGCTTCTTCAGTTCTTAAAATGACAAAATGAGAAAGTTTGAAAATTAATAAAATTTTGAGTGTTTTTTATGTCACGAGTCTAAATAAGTAAATAAATTTTAAATGAAATTAGAAAAAGGTAAAGGAAAAATTAAGATTTTAAGATAATTTTATAATAAATACTGCTAAGATTGTTAATGTCTTGTTTTTTGTTCATAGTGTCTTTCTCAGTTTTTGTATAGAGCATTTCTAAAAATTTTCTTTTGTCTGTATGTGGTTCTGTATGAAGTATAAGGCAGTTTTCTTTGTCTGGTCAGTGGTCAAGTTTTGTCATATGTTCTGATAAGGCCGTAAGGTTAGAGTTGTCAAGTATTTGATTGTTATGTGTGTCAAGTCTTTTTTTGAAAAGTTGAGAGGTCTCTTCTGTGTATGCTTGGGGGCAGTCTTTACATGGTATTCTGTATACAACATTGCATCTTTGGGCATTAGTGAGGGGGTCTTTTTTTTGAAAAATATTTAATGTAAAAAGTAATAGGGTTTTTTAGAGCAATTTTGATGTTGTAGTGTTTAAATAAGTTTTTAATTTGGTATGTAGGGTGTCCTATGTAGGTAAGAGAGTGGTAAGTAGGTAAGTTATTCGGTCTGTCAGTATCATTGGCAGCAATAGGAGGTATTCGGATAAGTGGGTTGTGGTAAAATATTTTTACCACAAATACGTACGTAGCGTACCCCGGATATCTTGTGCCAAAATAAAGTCATTTCTTATAATTAAGTTCTTTTTAATCTTCTGATGAAAGGACCATTGTATTCAAATGTATTATCGTGGGAGGGATATGCAAGTACGGCCATGTAATCCACGTAATTTATAATTTATCAGCAGAACGGACAAAACATCGACCAAATTTAATTATTTTACATATAAGAGTTCTATTGGTAAACAGTTTTTGAAATTATCAGCACATCGTCTAAAAAATATGCCTTTTAGGCTCGGATTCGAACCCTGAATATTTGCTTTTTAGCTAAGAGGATATGAAGTCTCAGTTGCTAACTCCTTAAAATTGTAGAACACTATTAACACACTATGTGAAGCAAGTGAAACGGTTACCATCCTGACTAGAATTCAAACCCTGGTTACATCATGCATTGCTGTTTATAAAGGTTATAAATCAAAACGTCTTAGACCAACGCCAAGCCTACCTATTTTCGATACATTAACCAAATAATAATAATTATAATAATAATGCCCGTTTAAAGCCTTGCGGCTCATCAGGGATAACCCCTGCGGGTACCACCTCGGGTGGCAGTAGCAACCGTTACGCTCAAAGTGAATTCTAAAGTTGGCGATAATTTATCTATAATCTTCTATAAACTGAGAGCGTAACCTGGGATGCGAACCCCAGACCTCCGTGGGTGTCAAAGGTCAGTGTAAAGACTAACGCCTTAACGACCTCGGCCACGGAGGCGGCTACATTAACCAAAGGCGAGAAGCAAATAATTACCTCTAAGAACTTGTGAGCAGACGTCACATGGTGTTATCTTTTTGTACGTGTACTCCTGGAATTGGTGCTGTGAGTCACTAGGTGTCACCGACTTCCCGTCGGTGTCACGCCTAAAAATAATCGCAAGTAATTAAAACGCATTTTAATTAAAGATTTTCTGTAGCAACAACATTCATAAGGAATAATATCTCAAGAAATAAACATAATTTCATACCAAATATATATGACACAATATAATTGAGCGATTATATTCTGTCAACTATTCATGTTTTGCAAAACTCGGTAGTATCAAAATGATATAAAAAAAAAAATAAATAAAATGCCCGTTTTAGGGCCTTTCGGCCCATCAGGGTATTCACCCTGCGGGAACCGCCTCAGGTGGGTAGCATCTACTACACTCTAAGAATTAATTAAATTTGGCGAAATCTTTTTAATACAATACTATTCATAAAATCTTAGAGCATAGCCCGGGATGCGAACCCCGGACCTCCGGTGCTGAAATCGAACGCCTTTACGATCACGGCCACGGAGGCAGACATTGAAATGATATACTAAATATATATATATATATGTTTGAGTGAAACTTATTTCAATTTTCAAAATGTACATAAGCCTTACTCAAACTTAAATAGTGTTATCTAATTATTAAAAAGAATATTTAAATTAGTAAGTCTGATAAAAATATTCTAATGAAGTTGATTACAAAAGGAGCTAAATTATAGTTTAGCGACAAAACGCTTTGTCAACACAAGGCCATCACTAGGGTCGCATATAAAGTGGTGTAGAAATTCATACAGTAGGGGTGGGGGCGCGGGACACAGTGGTTCAACTCCCCCGGAATAAGCTGCTTTAGATGGGCCTGCTTTAAGTTCACTGTTTCTCCACTAGAGGCAGATCAGTTCACCTTGTACAGCATATTTAAATAATTATTTCTACATTTTCAGGATTTAAATTATTCAAAGGGATCTTTAACAATGTTAAACATCTTATTAATTATTTAAAATGTATAATTTTTATAAAACGTTATAAAAATATAAACGCTGAGTTATTTTTAACTAGATATAATATCATGATAACCATGACGAACAGAAATGGAAATTAATTTGCGTGTTTATTGCTTTTCTATTTGTTCTTTTAATAGAAAAAAATTCTAAATTTTCTAAACAAATAATCTTATAAACAACTAAAAATGTTCAGAAAATTTGTCTTGTTTACATTCTAGTTTATAAATGTCTCTATTTAAAACTGATAATATTGATAATAGTTGTACAAAGTGAAAACTAGCGCTCGGTGCGGTAGTTGATGCAACTAGCCCCTGTTTTATTTAGCATCACCTCAAACCAGGGATCACTGTAAAGTGATGTAGAAATTCATACAGTAGGGGTGGGGGCGCGGGACACAGTGGTCCAACTCCCCCCGAAATAAGCTGCTTTAGATGGACCTACCCTGAGTTCACCCTTTCTCCGCTAGTGGCGGGTCAATTCACCTTGTTCCCTATATATAAAATATTTATTTCTTCAATTCTAAGGTTAAAATTATTTAAAAAGGTCTTTAACAATGTTAAAAATTGTATTAATTATTTTAAAGGTATAATTTTCATAAAATGTTATAAAAAATAAACGCTGTGTTAATTTTAAGTAGACCTGATATCGTGATAACCATGATTTGTAGACAAACATCAAAAATGTTTGTAAACAAACATCAAACCGGGAAATTATAAGTTTAATTTACGTCTTCGTTGTCTCATTATAACACACCTTTCGTAACACACGTTATCCTATTTTCTAAAAAAAATATCTTATAAGCTACTAAAAAAGAAAAAAAGTCAATGAATAAGATAAAAATCGTCTTGTTTACATTTTTTATAAACATAAATAGAAGTATCGATTTAAACTGATAACAATAGTATTAAGAGAACAAGGTGAAAACTAGCGCTCGGTGCGGTAGTTGATGCAACTAATCTCTGTTTTTTTCGGAGCCACCTAAAACCAGGGAGTTAGCCACTGTGTCCCCCCGCCCCGACCCCAACTGTATGAATTTCTACATCACTTTAGATCACTGTGACCCGCGCCCCCACATCTACTGCATGAATTTCTACATCACTTTAGTCGCATCTATTTTTATAAAATTTTGCGCATCATGCTGCATATAAGCTTTGCTATTAAACTAAATATTTTATGGAGACACTATTTGTTTTGTATGGTGATTTAGATTTCAGGTCAGTCATGAGACTTAACAGCGACACCGATAGCTTTTCTGATGATGACACTTCAATAAAATTTCTTTGTAGTTAAATTCTATAAGGTTATTTATTTGGTTAAGAAAACAAAATGTAATGTGAAAATTAGAGAATGATTAGAAAATAAAAATAAAAATCCGCAAATATCGCTCAGTAATATATCTTTCTTATTAATCAGTGATTTGTTCATTTTTGAGTTTATGCTACATGCTATGTTTTTTTTACTGATTGAGCAAATATCTGCGTATGTTCATTGTGCAAACTGATATTTTTTCACTACTGAGATTTTTATATTTTTTATTTATAAACATGCCTTCCAAAATTGTAAAGTTATGGTAGGAACTTAGAATAATACTATGTATAGAAGGAGCACAGGACCGTAAACACAATGTAATTCTACTGATAACACGAAAACCGGTTGACTGGTGCTCTAAAGTAGGGGTACCACCCTAACAACAAAACATTATTTTAAATATGTGTCATAAATATCCACTAATGAAAAAAGATCTTAAGTAACAAATAAAATAACTTATAAACCTTGCTACGTACTTAATACAATTAGTCTTAGATAGCAAAAGGATAGCGGAATACAATAATCTACATTTAGTCGACGAGGACTTCTATTAATATAATTTTAATTAAAAACGTTAAGCTACAATTTAAAATGCTTAAAATATTGTAATGCACCGATATTTATATTAGTATTTTATGAATAATCAATCAATAATTAATAATAGAACATAATAATTCAGCAACCGGAAGTATTGCCAACATCTTTGTTTTAGAAAATTGTATATTGTTAGGGTGGCAGCATTACATAAATGCATCAGTGAACCGCCTTTCGTGTTATCAGTAGTGCTCCTTCTGTATATATAGTATTATTTTAAGGGTAGGAACAAATAAAATATCAGTTATTTGTGATCAAAAATTAAAATATAAAAATATTCACTGTTGTTAAAAAGTTTTAAAGCTATATTAACATAATTTAACATTACATTAAAAATACAATATTAAGCACTAATTATAAGCAATATCATGCAAGCAATTTAGGTGCTATATATACAAAGTAATATACAAAGGCGAAATCATGCATCAAAATATATTTATCTACTTATATGATTTGCACAAAAGAGTTGAATGTATTGTCGAATACAAAAAATACATTGTGAACACAGGTGCTATTTTCGCTTATTGGTAGTACCCTTAAAAATAAATAGAAATGGGTACGGGGTACCAAGGTACTTTTCCTCGCAGTACCACACAAGACTCGTTCAAATATAAAATGACTTAATTTGGGTTGCAGTATTAGGACTAGCTTCGCTCGTCTTGAAACAGCAAAACTCTAAATGTGTTTAACTCTTGTGATCCGTTAAATTTTCACGCCATGTTGAAATAAATTTTAGTGTCAAGTCCAAGAATCAGACATTTGATGAATAAACACTCGATTAATTAAACATTTTATCAGCTTTGAAAAATGCCCTCGATTTTAAAATTCGTGCGATTTATAAATTTTTGAGCTTGCGCAATCATATGAAGGGCTCTATTCTGGAAAGGCAGACTATGTACTTGTTAATCATTTAAGGTATATTTTTTTAAATTGGTTATTATGCAGTACACCATGCTCTGGCATTGCCTGGTGGTCTGTATTCTGGAGGAGTAATCGTTCAGTAGTCAAATACCATTAGGAAAAACCGACATCATATCTACGATATGTTTAATTACCAGGAACTATATACTTCTATCCATTTGGATCGTCAGTCTTTCATTGTCATGAAAGACAAGACAAAAGTAAAAAAAAAATTAAACTTAAAACCTGAAAAAGTATAAAATAAAAAAATGAAAGAAAATCGTGTACGGGGTACCTCGGAACGTTTCCTCATCACATCAGATTCGCTAAGCTCAGTGATAGTAGTAATATGGGGGAGTGGTAGTAACTACCAGGCAAGTAGGCTACGTTGTTGGGTCCTTTTTCCCTAAGATAGTGTTCTACTCCTTCTAATTTCAAGTGTGGGTATATTTCATCTAATCTAGACAGAAGAGCCGTGAATTTCTATGGTTCCTCTCATGCTTTTTTAAGCAATCATACATATTTTCACTTACTCTTATAGTCTAGTGAAAACTGGGAACAACACGTGCCCTCACTGTTAAACCAAACCTCCATACACTTTAAACTACAAGGCAGACACACTATAGTATTATAATGAATCTACAATGAGGGTCCTAAATTTTGCCTATACCCAGTTTCAATTAGGTTGAGGGATCTTTAACGAGTATCTGACAACACACAGGCTCGAGACCACCGGCTTTTACGTCCCTTCCGAAGGACGTAATACGCAGAATTTTTATCCCTCTCATAAAAATCCCAGAGGCCCGTGCTGGGATTGAACCCATGACTAAAGTCCATTCATTCTGTGTATTGGCCACTACACCACGGGTGACTCTTTTCGCTAAGCTCATCCTTGCTTAATTTTAATGATCCACCTATAATCATCGATATACTTGTCGTATTGAAACGAAACTTATTGTACTTATTTAAAAGTGAAGGTATTTATACACCTGCATACCTCAATCAAATCATTTTCTGACTATTTACAATTTTTTTCTATAAAAACGTACACAGGCTATTTAATAAGAATTGAACTAATGCTGATAATGAGATGAAACTTGTCACATATATTAGTCTTATACATGGCTACATGCGTGCCAAATCTCAATCTGATCACATCAATTATCCGCGTTTTATAATTGTTCGAAATTTTCGCCGATTCATTTTTGCGGTTTAATGACGTCATAATAATATTATTTTCCGAGTACTACACGGTACACTGATTTTCGTTCGAAGTTTTACTCTTTTGCACACTGGGTCCTACGATAATAACACACACACAAACACACACATACAGACAGAAAACCACTCAGGAGGCATTTAAAACACCTGAAACAGATAATTCCGGTTTTATCCCGTTTTCGGATTTTTTTGCAAACACAATAATTTTACTATATACCTACTTACTATATATATAAATAAGGAGAAATAAAAATCATAAGACGACAAATTATCCTTACTCTGAAGACGACTAAAACCCTACATAGACAATATTGTTCCTAGTCTTACAATTTTATTTATTTTTTTTGCATTTGTACTTTTATATGTTTAAGTCATATGTTGTACCTTTAGTCTTACCTGAAGATGATCCAAATTAATTAAAATATATTGTTCCTATTTATTAAACATATTATAGAATTAGAGGGACTTACATATGGGATTTTTATTAGAGGGATAAAAATTCTGCGTCCTTCAGAAGGGACGTCTCGAGCCTGGGCGTTGTCAGGGACTCGTTAAAGATCCCTTACCCTAAATGAAACTGGGTATAGGCAAAATTTAGGACCCTCATAGTAGATTAATTATAATACTATAGTGTGTCTGCCTTGTAGTTTAAAGTGTATGAAGGTTTGGTTTAACAGCGAGGGCACGTGTTGTTCCTAGTTTTTACTAAACTATAAGAGTCAGTGAAAATATGTAAGGTTGCTTGAAAAAAGCATGAGAGGAACCATAGAAATCCACGGCTCTTCTGTTTAGATTAGATGAAATAAACCTACACTTGAAATTAAAGGAGTAGAACACTATCTTAGGGAGCTGGTGCAAAAGGACCAACAAGTTAGTTACTACCACTCCCCCCATATTACAACTATATTGCTACTACCACCTGTGGTGGTTCCCGGAAGATGTATCCCTAATGAGCCACAAGGCTCTACACTGGCATTATCAGTATTATCATTATTTAAACTGTGTCTAGATTAGATGAAATATACCTACACTTGAAATTAAAAGGAGTAGAACACTATCTTAGGGAGCTGGCAAAAAGGGCCCAACAACGTGGCCTACTTGCCTGGTAGTTACTACCTCCCCTCATATTACTACTATGGCATATACACTCGGGTCAAATTTCAATCTAGTGGAAAAATTTTTCACACAAACACATACATAAAGATAGACAGGAATGTACCACTCCAGTGCCTTAGCAGGACTCCTGTTGAATTTTAAGACTCAGTCGGTACTTCAATGTCACAAGGCATTATTAAGTGAAATCTTAGTAAGGCGCTCGAATATCCACGGCCTTCTAGAACATTTCAACTTTTTTTAATTTTCAAAAAATAAATTTGGATAAAGCCTATTCCGTAATCTGCACGCTCTTTTGGTTAATCTCAAAGAGTATTTACATTCACTCAACGATTTATTTATAATCTAACTTGGTACATACATAACTACTGTTAGACGTCAATGTTAACAAATATGACATGTCAAAATATAACACAAATCAGGAAGATAACATTGACGTCTAACAGTAGTTATGTATGTACAAGTTAGATTAAAAAAAATCGTTGAGTGAAAAATACTCTTTGAGATTAACCAAAAGAGCGTGAAAATACGGAAATAGGCTTTATTTATCACGAATCCGGCTAATTACTGAAAATTTGAAAAAAAAGTTTAAAAAAGTTTGTTGGTGATCAATGTTCTAGAAGGCCGTGGATATTCGACCGCGCTTTTCCTTATAACTACGGTATATTTGAGGAAAGTACAAATTAAAGTACAAATGTATAAGTAGATGCTACGAAGTAGTTAGGAATGTGATGATTTAGGAATGTAAAGTGAAAGTGTAAAACATTTTTAAAATAATATTGTGAATAAATAATAACAACTTCACAATAAATGCTATAAAGACCAAGTGAAAGAAAAGAAATAAAGTAAAGACATAGTTTGAATGATAAAAATAGAAATGAGAAGTAAAATTCATTTTTGACTATTTAAGCAAATTTTAGAAGGGGCCGATTTCGAGGTGGATTTTGGAGATAGTGACGTATTGCTCTAGTAATTATTTTGGGATCAAATATAGACAACAGAAAACTAATCAATAAATGACAAAATATAATGTGCGAGAGACACCTAGAAATGTAACAAGCAAATGCAATGCTACATCTGGGAACTGTTTTATCATTCGACATTCGTCATGATTGATGGCTCGACATAATGTCATGTTCCACTCTATTCGTTACGTCTAACTCATCAGACGCCGACAGAGCCCCAACTCACTCTGACCTTCAATAATTTCCAAACAATATAATGTGAAGTATTTACCAGAGACGAGCGGTGCTCTCTTTCCGCCATCAGAGCCGACAGAGCCTGAATGTTTTGCAAAGCTCGGTAGTATCAAATGATATGATCAATAAATATTGCTAATTGGAAGGACCGGGCCCTCGTGATTATTAGTTTCCGAGAAGTACTCGTAAGAATTAATTTTTTCCAGGGTCTAAAAGCGATTATGTTTGCCGTACAAATTTTTTTTTCAGTACTATACTGCTCAAGGATCGATAAAAAGTTAGACGATTTATAATGAAAATGAGTCGTTTTGGGGCAATACATACTATTTAAGGTCAAATGTAGCCTCTCCCAGTAAGACTCGAACCTACACCTTTGTTTTCCGATACCTGCGCTCTTACAATAAACTAATTATGTCAATCAGCTTATATTATTTCTTTGTTTTTCTATTCATTATTTTTTTATAAAAATATGATACATAGGCATAAAAATGTTTGTTTCAGTTCTTTTTAATTATAGTTAAATTCTAGTATTTTTTTTAAAGATTTTTTCGTGTATTTGGAAATGTCTAGGACTGCTCTGGAAATGGTTCTGCGATTGTAGTGGATCTAAATGTTGTCCATGATTCAAGATTTTACGAATAACATCCCTCTCGCAGGAATAGGCAGGCGAGATAATCAACTGCTTAGGCTTTCAAAGTAATTGTCCTGAAGATTTAGGTCTTGCAGTGACCGAACCAATGTCGATAATGGATCAAACGTTTTGCTTCTCCTGTGAGCGACTTCTTCTGGGATAAAACACAATGCTATACGAAACAAAATTCATAAGGGATCATTAATCCAACCATGAATTAATTAGCTTTTAAACTTTGATCGACATCGTTCTGCTACTTAAGCGTTTTTTTAAACTTTAACTCTAAAACGTAAAAATATATTTGCATGATTATAATGACTATTATTAAAAATTTGCATAATTGTAAAGATAATATTGAGATAATAAGATATAATTGTTATGATTTTATTAAAGGTGATTTATTTATTTATAACTCTAAAACGCTTCTTCTGTACCATAATAAGCAATAAAAAATAAGATGGAAATGTAGTCAAATAAAAAGAAAAGTATGGGAAATCTTGGGGAAAACAACTAAATGATAAAAAGAAAGTCATACCTCATAGCAATGATGGTAGAGACTGCATGATACATTTGATGTTTTCTGTAATAGATTATAATGACCGGATGAACACAATCTAATATCTAGTAATAATGTATTTGATAAAGAGAAATGATTAAAACAAGCGTAAAACTAAACCTAATTGATAAAAAGTAAAAAAAAAAATCACTTGAACAATTCGTCAAATCACAGATATAACAAAATTAAACTTAGAGTGTTGACTTATCTAACGTAAAATAAGTTTTCAAAATTCCATTGAAGTCGGAGAGAAATTTTAAACTTCTGACTAGGGGACACAATATAATTGTGCGAGAGATACCTAGGAAATGTAAGAAGCAAAATGCATTGCTACATCTGATCTGCAAGGATCTGTCGGCGCCCTGATGAGTTAGACGTAACGAAAAAGAGTGGGACATGACATTATGTCGAGCCATCAATGATGACGAACGTCGAATGATGGAACAGTTCCCAGATGTAGCATTGCATTTTGCTTGCTACATTTCCTAGACGTTTCTCTCACAGTTATATTGTGACACCATTCATGTAATCATTAAAGTCCATCCCTTTCACAAAAAAGTGTATTTTTGTAAGTATGTATCGTAAACTTTTTTTTGTAAATAAACGTTTATTTATTTATTTATAAATGTTTTAAGTTGTTTATAATTCAATAAAGAATGTATAAATATTGTAAGGATAAATCATTAAAAGGCGCTGAAAAATACAATAATATGGCTCGCTATTCAGGTGTTTCTGATAATTAGGTTCATAACGAATTAGCGAGATATTAGTTTAACTAAACACTATGTAAACAAGTTTAAATTAATAGCAAATATTAATTTGTTAATTAAATTCATTAGTGGAAAATGTTAATTTTGTTATATTTGTTAATATAAAACCATGCTTCGCACACACACACACACACACACGTACATATATTATTCTTAAGTAAATCAAAGAATATTGCTAATATCAAAAAAATGTAATTTCAAAACTATGCAAAAGAATTACCTAAATCAGATAGTGGATGCAGGATGCAAACCTTTAACTAAGGTATGGGTCTTTTAGTAATATATGGCTCTTTTACTAATGTATATGTCTTTTACTAATGTATGGGTCTTTTGTAGCAAAAACATTTTAACTAGTCATAGTTAAATTCACAATATGCCACGACCCAAAGATTATTTTTAAAAATATCGGTGGCATGTTTTTGACCTGCCAAATAAGTGGTACGTTTATTGCCATAGCAACTTTGAAAACACTGATCAATCAAAATATAAAGATAGAATAGCGTATATTAAACTGCTTTGGGTTCCGCGGTTATCGTCATGAAGATTTAGATTTTTCGGTGGTGAATCTCAATGCTCTACAAAACTGAAACAGTTCAGTTTTGTAGAGCATTGTTTTCTATCTATGATGTCCCACAGTGGAAGCGAAACGTCGGATTCTTCATCTACATTGACACGGTCACCACTGCAAGACCTAAATCTTCAGAATAGCGTATGTCTAGGTTATTAGAAATTTTTTTTTTCTATATATGTTTATAAAATTTAAGGTCATGACTAAAAATGCGTATACAGCATATGGCTGTTTATATCAAAGAAAGTATATTTGCATTAAGGGTGTTTAGAAAAAATATATAAATAAATAAAATTTGTCTTTCCACATATGATTTTTATTATTATAAAACAAAGCCAGCTTTCAACCTGAACGGTCATCATCAGTGCTGGTGAGATGAGTTTAAATTACTTTTCAGCCGGTTTCTGAGGCCAAGGCATGTATAAGACTCTGTCTTATGCCACATTCATCTCACCGGCCCTAATGATGACCGTTCAGGTTTAAAACTAGCTTTCTTTTATAATAATAAATAATCAGTGTAAAGGCAAGTTTTATTTATATCTCACTACATATCGGATGAAAAAATATATATTTATTAATGCAAAACCAAAGATAAATCTTTCGCGTCAAGGTTTTGGTACGATAAAGACACGTCTACTTCCAGACCATGGCAAAAAATAAACCTATTCTGTATTCATGTCAAAATAATAAATAATTTGTCTTTCGTTAGATCATGACAAAGGATGTCTAAATTACCAATTAAATCATAAAAATCGACCTTAAGAATTTAAAAATACTTATAAAAAATATTGCAAAAATACTGCTTGCTAGAAACAAATTTTGATTTGGCCTTACATAGTTAAAAAAATTTGTACCCTGCAACCACAAACGTATAAGATATATCTGCCATAATTAAAACATGAAAGCGGCCATTTTTAATTATAGACAAAGACAAATCTATAAACTATAAAAAAATCAAAACTAATTCTACTGACTCTATCACTCTAATATATCTATCAAAATTCTACAAACACAACATTGGTTATTGTGTTGTAAGACTCTAAAATTTAAATAATGTTATGTATAAAGTCTTACGTTGCTGAATAGATATCACGAGAAACATAACGTAATCTTCAGTAAAAGCTTACTTATAAATAAATCTATAATAACACTCATTTTCACCATCTGAAGCCCACTTGCTAAACCATACGTAAGCAGGGAAGCATGAAGATACTTTAGAAAAACTTTAATTACGTATGAAATTATTTATATTTGTTTAAGGTCTTTAGCAATAGCTGTAATTATTGATAATGAAGAACTCTTCGTAACTTCCATCATAACCTTACGTGAGTATGACGAAGAACTAAGCGTAACCTGTATCATAACATCATGTAACTATAAAAATGATTAAGAATCGATTCTATAAGTAAGTATAGAATGGATTCTATAAGTAAGTATAGAATTACGGAGAACTTTATTTGTAACAGTAAATGATACTTTATCTCCGGTAAGCCACACCTTTCCAAAAAGGTAGGCAGTATATTAAAGAATTACCTGATACAACCTTGAGATAAAATTCCATACTGGCCAGATGGTAAATGTTAGTCAAATGACGTTTTGAAATTTCTTACCTCAATATGAGTTCAAAATTTTTATTTTTTTAATGTTCTTTGAGTAGTCTTATTGAGGATGTGAAAAGTCTTAAATCCTAATTCTGGCAAATTGTTTTGGATTCAAAATTTGATAAAATATACATTGAAAGTTTCTAAAAGCTCTTCTGGATGAGGCAAACAATTTAAAATCGGGTTTTTTACGTTTTAATTTGGTCTTTGTGTTGTAAACCTGCGTAAGATATGATCGCAAGCATCTAAATCTATACGTATAGTACTGTAGTCTTCAGTGTGTATTATCTTCACAAAATAAAATCTTTATAAAAAAAACACGATTAATATGGACAATAGACATCACATCGGATTTGTTCAAATGTAATTAAGATTGTAAAGGTAGAATAAATCCAAACGCAAATGCAGACTACTTACTTGTCTTTTTCTGCCTCTTTGGCAGACCCGTTTGGAGGCGGTGGGGTCTTGAGGCTTTTAAAAGCTTTCATCCACTTAGACTTCATTGATATGGAGGATGCTGATGACATTTTACGATCTGTGGATGGTCCTTGGGTATCGACATTGTCGACTTTAGCGGAAAAGAGCTCTCTCTGTAACAGACAGAAGAAAACTGGTTAAAGGAGGAAAAATAAAAAAAATTCAAGTCGTTTTGAAATCAAAACAAAAAACAACATAGTCTACGAGAAATGTTGGGACCAATCCTTATCGGATTTTCTATGTCGTCCTCAGAAGGCAAGATCCATTATGTTTGACACAAGATCTCGATTGATACTGCTCAAAAAAATGAATCCCACAACACCTTTCGATACATGAGCCGTATTTAAACGAAACTTTTATTTTTTTTTTTTATTTCGCCTGGGGATTTATTAGTCATAACTCCCTTGGCTTTACCTCGGAAGTTAAACACATAAATTCCAAAGCTTCTCCTCGAGAGTTAAATGCTTTAGTTAAATTGCCTCGGCATAATAGCATTATTCACTCTTTTGGTGCATAAATAACTATTGAGTCTAGTTGTGCTTTTGGGCAAATTATTATTTAAAAACAATATTAAAAGGTTAGAGACCACAGTATTAAGAATTAAAAGTTTTTAGGTGGAAATGGTCTAAATATAAATAAAAACTCAATTTACAAGCTTTCAACTATATATTAAGTCTTTTTCAAGGTACATTAATTATAAGATAATAACAATAAATAACTACTTTTTTTTTTTTTTTTCACTTTGTAAAAAACTAGTCTCTGCATTACCATTTTCTCTAATATTAATATATATATTTATAATTTAGCATAATAACTCAGAAATGTTTAAATAATTAATAAATGTAATTATAACCTCAAATATTTCTAGGGGTCAGCCCCTCTAATAGTAGATCTTTATTTAGTTTTATTTTTCTCAGTATAATTTTATTTTGAAATGTCCTTGATAACGACTTTTTGTAACGGTTTCTTGTCTCAGAGCTTGTTTGTAGTGATAGTGTTATGTTTTTATTTATGTATTGTAGTTATTTATTTTATTATTTATAATTATGTACCTTGAAAAGACTTAATATATAGTTGAAAGCTTGGTAAATTGAGTTTTATTTATATTTAGACCATTTCCACCTAAAAAACTTTTAATTATTTAAAAACGTTAGTTAACACCTTTAAGAAACCATAAAAAATTCCGAAAAATAACGAGAAAACACGAAATCTTATTGAAACAATGACAAGTTTCGCACGCAAGTAAGTGTGGTTTAGGATTAAACAAATCTTCAATGTTTTATTTCATCATTAGCGTAAGTTAAAACTTTTATTAAATGACGTGTAAACGTTTCTTGAAATATGGTTAGTAATTTTTAGAAAAGATCGGTTACGAGGCACTTTGAAACTTTTCCTCATCACATCAGATTCGACACGCTTATCCTTCTAACTTCGGACTCGCTTCTTGTTGTAGTATACATTTAATGAGTAGTGTATTCTAAGGACAAGCGAGTTCGGAGGAGGGAGGATGAGCGTAGCGAGTCCGAAGTATGGAGGATGAGCATAGCGAGTCCGAAGTAGGGAGGATGAGCGTAGCGAATCTGATGTGATGATGATAATTTTCGGAGTACCATGTTCCCAATCTATGTTTACTTTTTCGTAATTTTTAATCTAGTGTAGGACACTCCAAGTTAACTACATCACCAGAAAAAATTCCCTTTACTCAAAAAAGTCCCTACAGTTTCACTAATTGGTGCTTAAAGATTCCAAATCTAGATGTGGCAGGAGTTTATGGTCCTGCCTGTATATCTGATAATACGTTCAATTAGTGTCAACACGTTTGTAACTAAAGAGACTCTTATAAAGGATCACTAAGCGTCCTCACTTCTTCGGGCCATTCCGTTGTCGAGAGGCCTCTGTCATAATAAATGAAATCGGGAAACTTTAAATCATTACATCAGATTCGCTAAACTCGTCCTCTCTACATCAAACACGCTTCGCTCGTTCTCACAATAGACAATTCGCCAAATTTATATTGCAACACGTCTTCTTGTTGCAATATAAGGATGTGCAAAGCGGGTTGCTTTGCACATCCTTATACAGTAAGTAGCGATCGCATATCCAGGCTACTAACCACGCTCAATGTTGCTTAACATTTATTATTCAATAAAATCATGAATATACTTGTGTTGAAACAAAACTTAGTGCACTAGTATGATTGCTTGAAAAAAGCATGAGAGGAACCATAGAAATCCACGGCTCTTCTGTCTAGATTAGATGAAATATACCTACACTTGAAATTAAAAGGAGTAGAACACTATCTTAGGGAGCTGGCAAAATGGGCCCAACAACGTTGCCTTCTTGCCTGGTAGTTACTACCTACCCCCCCCCCTTCTATATTACTACTACTAACACCTAAAACAGATAAATCAGGTAACATCCTGGTTTTGGATTTTATTTGCAAACACAATACTTTTCTATGGTACCTACAGTACTAATGAGGAAAAGTAAATTTTAACACGAGTATCCAATTTTAAATATAAATTTCAAATCAGTCGGTTTAGAAGACGAGAGAAGCGAGGTAAAAGTGGTGAGAACGAGCTTTGAATATTTGATAAGACAAGGAAATATTTGTATACACTATGTAGGAAAAATTATTAACAAATTACAAGTGAAAATGTCCTTCAACAAGTTTTCATGATAGGAGGAAAACTCTGCCAAATCCAGATCGTGATATATTCCCACTGAAATATTACATGGTTATTATATCCCATTAGAATAATTACTAATTTATAAAAACAACAAATTAGAGATATGGTATGTGAAAATTAGAAATATGGGATGTGAAAATTAGAGATATTTGTCACGACAACACCCTGTTGCTCTTTGTTGTGAAAAATAGTATTGAATTATTAATAACCATTAATAAAATATGCAGCAAAGGAAAAATGGCACTCAACTAAGTTAAACAATTCAGCAATCAGCTGTATTTATGTAAGTATTGGATAAATTTATGTAACATAAATAGTAAGAGAATGTACTTGCGCCTCCTTGAATTCAATATCCTAAATTAAAAAGAATTTAAAAAAAAAAATTATCAAAAGGAAAAACTAAAAAGAAAAATTCTCAATCAAGATAAGAAAAATCGTTAAAAAGATCGGGTACGGGGTACCTCGGAACTTTTCCTTATACCATCGTATTCGCTACGCGTTTCCTCTCTACTTCCGATTCTCTTCGCTCGAGCTTAGAAGATTAAATTCGCCATTTTTATACAGCACATCGTCTTCGGACTCGCTTCGCTTGTCCTCAGATAGTAAGTATATTGGTTTTATTCCCAGCGGTCATCCATCTAAGCAATGACCATGCTCAATGCTGCTTCACTTTTATAATCCAACAAAATCCATAGATATACTTGTTGTATTAAAACGGGAATGGGTGTGCGTATTTATTATGTAAAGGTATACAATTATTTCAAATTTCAGCACATTTGAATTATTTATAGTCATTTTATACAAATTGAACTAATCGTGATAATGAGATGAAACTTGGCACAAATGTTAGTCTTATACATGGCTACATGCGGGCAAAATCTCAATCTGATGGCAACATTAAACATTATTTTAAGTTTTATGATTTTTCGGAATTTTTGCTAGCCTTTATTCTGGGTTAATATCGTCATAAAATAATTATTTTCCGATTGGCACAACTACAGCGGTAGTCTAAGGAATTACGATTGTAGTAGATTAAAGTTATATAGGAGAACTTTAAAGATAATGATCAAAACACAAACAATTTATTTATCACAAGCTTAACTCACTTTTGAAGGAGGTTTCAATGAGGTTACACAGAGCCTCTTAGAGCATCAGAAAGATATTTCAGACCACTCAATAGATTGAGATAGGCTAGGCCCCCTCTAGTATATACATCTCTATGACATTAGGCATAGCCTACTCTAGGATTCGTTTTGCGCGACTAAGTGACAACGCGACCGTACATTTTAGCTAAAAATAATCATTATACGCGATTGTACGTTTGCGCTACATTAGCTAAGATATACGCGTTGAAGAACATTTTTAGCGAATTTCCTTTGGAAATTCGGCTAATGGAATAGGCGTCATGGCGGAATTCGAACCTCGGACCACGACACAAATCCGTTTCAGAGGTCCCTAATGACGAAAAAATACGTTTCGCGAGACTTTATATATATATATATATATATATAATATATATATATATATATATATATATATATATATATATATATATATAATATATATATATATATATATATATATATATATATATATATAATATATATATATATATATTATATATATATATATATATTATATATATATATATATATATATATATATATTATATTATATATATATATGTATATATATATGTATATATATATGTGTATTATATATGTATTTCTAGACACTTTCTTAAACACTCTATCTTTCGAACGGATTAATATTTTTTAACCAAACTTGGTACAAAAATCAACCTTTGGGAGGACACGAACCCTATTGAAAACCAGGTTTTTGTGACGTCATTAACCCGGTTTGCTGAGTCAGCGAATTTTCAAAAATCGGCAAAATTCAGGGTTAATATTTTTTGCCGCGAAAAAGGTCAATATTTATGTTTTTTGAGGCGCTGAATCGAATGAAACCGGTCCGAAGTCAATACGACCACTCTAAGTGACCAAAAAGTCCAAAAAACCATTGTAAATTACCAAAAACCAAAATTTTAGGTCGATAAAAAATAAATTTCGAGTAGGGGTGTCGTTTTCTATGTATTTTTGGGCGCTGAATCGAATGAAACCGGTCCGAAGTCGATACGACCACTTTAAGTTACCAAAAAGTCGAAAAAACCACAAAAATTATCGAAAACCAAAATTACGGTCGTTAAAATTAAATATCGAGTAGGGTGTCGTTTTCTATGTTTTTTGGGCCTCTGAGTTGAATGGCAGTGGTCCGGAGTCAATACGAGCTCTCAAACTCAGGGTACCTGGGTTCAAATCCTGGTAGGGACGATCAATTTTTATCGTTTTTTTTACTTAATATAAGTTTACAACTAGAAAATAATTCTGGCGCGGTGGTCCGCATGTCGGGCGAATTTCCTTTGGATGCGTGTTTCCGTGCTTTTTACACTATATAAGTTTACAACTACTAAATAAATAATTCCGTCGCGGTGGTCCGCTGTCGGGCGAATTTCATGTAGAATTCGTGTTTCCGTGCTTAACAACCCATTTCTTGCTTAAGGTTCCGGTTCATGCTTTAGAACCTAAGCAGTTACTCGATTGTCAAGCACTGCTCGTAACTCATTTTGTCTGTATTTTTCAAAGGAAATGCGCTAAAACCTTTAAAGATAACTGACTAAGCTTAAATATAAGTAACTAAGCTTTAAACAAGTGCAAATAATAGTGCGTACTTCTAATTTTAGAGGCATAGTTTTAAACAACCAACTGGATAATTATGCGCATTTTCTTTGAAAAATACAGACAAAATGAGTTACGAGCAGTGTTTGACAATCGAGTAACTGCTTAGGTTCTAAAGCATGAACCGGAACCTTAAGCAAGAAATGGGTTGTTAAGCACGGAAACACGAATTCTACATGAAATTCGCTTGACAGCGGACCACCGCGACGGAATTATTTATTTAGTAGTTGTAAACTTATATAGTGTAAAAAGCACGGAAACACGCATCCAAAGGAAATTCGCCCGACATGCGGACCACCGCGCCAGAATTATTATAAAAATCCTATATTCAAAAATAGTTAATTCCGCTAAAATTTAAGCATTAGTTTTTACGCGAATGACTGTTTAAGCGATTTTTTTATTATGAATATTGTAGTTAAAACGCCAAGATAAGTAATTACAGACTATCATTCTTTTTTAAACTTGAAAGGAGAAAAAACCAAGTACTATCGTATAAAAACCCAGGTTTTTTCACAAAAACAAACATATAAAGTTTTAACTAGAAAATTCGAGGAACCAATAGCAGTTATTGTTTTTTTAAATCAAAATTTTCCACACCTACTTAAGTAGGTGGAAGGAAAGAACAATGCTACTCATGGACTACCATATCTTTTATTTTTACACAAAACATAATAATTGTTTATAATATTTTTAAAGTTAACAAAACCCAAAAACAATGAAAGGTTAAGACTCGAGCAAAAACACAATAGGTGTTACTCATAAAAAAGTTAAACTAACTTTCATTAAACTTGTGTAGTTTTAATAATTAGAAAAGTGGAAATAAGATGTGAATACAATGGCTCTATTATCCTCCGAACAAAACACAAAAATACTAAACACTCATTATAATCACGCGAAGGAATCTGGGTTCGAAGTAAACTTTTAGTGCAAATGCGTAGAGACTATAGAGATATATTACTAGAGGGGGCCTATTGGTTGAATTTTGAAACATCGAAAAAGTAACCTGACAAAATACGATTATCATTATCATCAAATAAACTGAACAACAAACAGTAAATTATATAGTAGAATGTTTAAAATACAAATCACATCACAAACAATCTGCGGGAAACCGAGAACAATTGATTAATTATAACCTTAACTCTCTCTTGGTAGAGGTTTCAATGAGGTTACACAGAGCCCCTGAGAGCCCCACTAAAAATGTTTCACAACCCGGGCTATGCTCTCAGCTTTTATGAATAGAATTTGATGTAAAAGATTTCGCCAACTTTAGCTATACTTTGAACATGGTAGAATGTGATCCACCCGAGGTTGTTCCCGCAGGGAGAATACCCTGAAGAACCGAAAGGCCCTACAACTGGCATTATTATATTATATATATAAACTACAAATATGTCTGACAATGCTATAAACTCTTTTTTCATTCGTTTTGTGGTACAAAGAATATTATGCTGGTAGCTACAACATAGATTGGTTATTTTTAGTATTTCTATGTGGAAAAGGTTTTCTAATGTGCTAGGGGAAAACACATAGTGAATGTGCATATAAAACACACAGGTGCTACACATAAGATAAAATAAATCCCAGAGGTGTTTCAGAGAGAGCAATGTAATCTAAAGCAGAGGGCGTGTTTGCCAGGGTGGACAGATCAATCTGTTCGCACATTGAAATCAATTCACTGCTCACTGAAGTTATGAGATCAAATTGTTCAGGCTATTTGATCATTTTTGAAGGTGACCAGAGTTAAGTTGGGGAAACATTTTTTCGTATCTTCTTAAGATTAGTGAAGAGGTATTTTAACACGATTTACGATTATAACCTTTTAACAACAGTGTGCTTAAAATACTCGTCATTCCTTTAAAAATCTAATAAACTGCGTAGGCTTCCGTGGTTATTGTCATGAAGATTTAGTTCTTCCGGTGGTGACCGCAATAATGTAGATGAAGAATCCGACGTTTCGCTTCCATTTTGGGAGGCATTTTCAGGTAATTTAAATAAATAAAATATTGAAATGCACCGATATTTATATCATTATATTATGAGTAATCAATCATTAATTAATAATAGAACATAATAATTAAGCAACCGAAAGTATTGCCAACTTTTTATAAGACAATTGTATATTGTTAGGGTGGCAGCATTGTTTAAGACCACCAGTGAACTGCATATGTATTTATATATTTATATTATATTTATTAGTTAATTTATTTATTTATGTATAAAAGGAAACCTAGTAACCAGAACAGAACCGTCTGTAGTTTCGTCTTTATTCATCAATATTACCAAAAGTTCCTTTTACATTTCTTATTGGTTGCTGGTAATTGAGTTTTCTTCAATTTTTTTTTTGGTGAGTACCTATATATATATATATATATATATATATATATATATATATATATATATATATATATATATATAATATATATATATATATATATATATATGTATATATATATATATATATATATATATATATAATATATATATATTATATATATATATATATATATATATATATATATATATATATATATATATATATATATATATATATATATATATATATATATATATATATATATATATATATATATATATATATATATATATATATATATATATATATATATATATATATATATATATATATATATATATATATATATATTATATATATATATATATATATATATATATATATATATATATATATATATATATATATATATATATATATATATATATATATATATATATATATATATATATATAATATATATATATATGTTATCTACTGAGAAACAAGAATAATAACGTGGATATTAATAATCTATTAGTTAATCACTAGTAGTATAAATATATCTGTATGAATCAAAATTTAAAATTCAATTAATCAATCTCTGACATTGTTTTGACATTACAACACAGCTCCTCTCTTCCAAGCTGTTCGTCCTCGGACAGCTTAACTTCTAGTTAGGATCCCTTAGCCAGTTAGGAACATTTTCTCCTTCATACTTCGCTAGTCTCTCGATATGGACCACCTTTGGTTTAGTTCGTCGATTTAGCTGTATACGATATATAAGATCGTTAATTTTTTTCAAAACAGTATAGGGACCTTCCCAGTTTCTCTGCAATTTAGGACTATATCCCTTTCTGCGTTTAGGGTTGTAGAGCCATACAGCGTCTCCTCGATTAAATTTCACATTAGTGGCTTTATTGTCCCACCGTGCCTTCATTTTGTCTGAATTGATGATTAAACGTCGCCTTGCAAATTCATGTGTCTGATGCATATCTTCACATAGCTTAGCCACAAAGTTGTGAAAGGTTCGAGCCTTCTCTTCAGGCACTTTACCCCTTACTAAATCTAAAGGTAACTTCATTTCTCTCCCACTTACCATCATAGATGGAGAATAGCCAGTCGCATGATGCTGTGAACTACGGTAAGCTAATAAATACATGGGTATCAAAGAATCCCAATTTTTTTGATTCTTCTCCACGAAAAGCGATAAATACTGAATTATTGTTCTGTTTTGTCTCTCTACCATTCCATTAGAAGCCGGATGTAAAGGTGTTGTTCCAGTCTTTTTTATCCCTAAAATTTTTAACATTTCTTCCCAGAGTTTCGATTCAAAATTTCTTCCTCTATCTGAATGTAATTCTAGAGGAACACCATGTCTGGCTACGAAATTTTCTACAAAAGCTTTAGCGATAGTAACTGCTTCCTGGTCAGGGATCGGTACAACTTCTGGCCATTTCGAAAAGTAATCAACAATGACCAACAAGTATCTGTTTCCTTTTTCTGATTTAGGAAATGGGCCTAGGACATCTACCCCTATTCTTTCAAATGGTTCTCCAGATATGTTTGGCTTAACTTACCATAGTTCTTTTTCTTGGACCTTTCTTTTCAGCACAAAGGTCACATTTCTTGCACCAGTTTTCCACGTCCCTTCGACAATGAACCCAGTAGTACCTTTCTCGTACCCGTGCCAAAGTTCTATTTAAACCGAAATGACCACCCGATGGAGTGCTATGTAACTCATTTAAAACATCTTGTTGCCTCTTTTTCGGTAGTACTACCTGAAAGATAACTCTCATGCCATCTGGGCTTTCGTACTTTCTACACAGAACACCGTCTTTTATGATTAGCGACTCCCACTGGGTCAAGTAACTTTTCACAATTGAACTAAATCTGGATATTTCTTGCCATTCAGGCCGACTCCCAGTTTCAACATATTTGTACACTAAACCAATTTCTTCGTCTTCTTTTTGGTCATTTACTAACTCCAAGTTTGGTTGTCTTCGCACCTCTGTTTTTAAAACATTTACACCTCCTTTGCAACATGCTATTCGTTCTTTTTGGTCGATTCTGCCTTTCTCGTACCCGTAGCAACAAGAAAGATTATAAAGTTTACCTTGGATCAGCAAACTTTTCCTATTTTCATTGATGGAAGATTTTTGGGTAGTAACACGCTAGTCGGCATCTGCCCCGAGATATCGACTATTTGCCGTTTCCTGCTGACTAGTTGATGGTTGGTTTTCATTACGTCTCCGTATAGAAGGAGAAGGAGAGCGACTGTATGATTTATCTCTAGAGTTTTTATAGGAATAATTAGAATCTTGAGGATATCGATAACCATATCTCTGTGTATAGCCCTGGGTGTTCCTGAGGTTATTTGTGTCGGAATTAAAATTACCTGTCATCTGTAAACATAACTGAGTAACTATGTCTGTCAACTTTTCAATTTTAGAAGAAATATCATCAAATTTTACTTCATTTAATTTAGTTTTAGACTTAGAAGCTGCTTTAGCTGCTTCAAATTCTAGAGCACCTGTGAGTGCAGATGTCAAAGTATTATGTCGCCCCAACCTCAACGTTTGCTGAGTTTCATTATCTCTTAAACCGTCTATAAATGTTTGAATAGCCAATTGTTCTAAAAATTCTTTTGGTGCATCTGGATATGAAAAGTTAACTAATTTTTCAACATCAACTTCAAATGTTTGTAAAGATTCCTCAGCACCTTGAATTCTCATTTTTAATTCGGAACGGTATAATTGTTGGCGATATTGATGGCCGAATCGCATTTCGAGCTTATTAATCAAAAAATCATAATTATTTTGTTCATGCTCTGAAACGTTATGTAGTACAGAGAGGGCTGGTTCTCTTAAAGACAGAATCAGAGAAGTAGCCATTTGTTCTTTACTCCATCTGTTACTACAGGAAGCTGCCTCAAACTGACGTTTGAACATAACCCATGACGAGGAACCATCAAAAGAGGGTGGTTTAAATAAAAGTGATGTTTGTGGTCGAGCTATATCAACATTAGGACAGTTTTCATTGATAAGTTGGTTAAGTTCTATATGTGGAGGCTCAGGTTGTACTAAACTATTATTATCATTATTAATGTTACCGTTCCTTATTTCTTCAAGCTGCTGTTGACGTCTAGTGATATCGTCTAAATTTTCTTGTACAAGAGCCAGCTGTTGAAGTACTTCTTGTCTTTGTCTATTAGAGTCCTCTCTCAATTCTTGAATTACTTGTAAAATACGTTCCATACTTCTAGTAATTACCATTAAATACTTTTCATGTTTAATTACTCACTAAATTATTTTCAAAGTTAAACAAAAAATTATTTACTAAGAGATACACTATCACCCCACACCTGACACCAATTGTTATCTACTAAGAAACAAGAGTAATAACGTGGATCTTAATAATCTATTAGTTAATCACTAGTATATAATATATCTGTATGAATCAAAATTTAAAATTCAATTAATCAATCTCTGACATTTTTTACATTACAACAATATATATATATATATATATAATATATATATATATATATATATATATATATATATATATATATATATATATATATATATATATATATATACACATATATATATATACATATATATATATATATATATATATATTTTTTTTTTTTTTTTTTTGTTAATGTGCTTAAGTTTATCTATGCAGCAAGCGTATTTAAAGCTTTGCAAGGAACGATGAAAGCCATTAAGTAAAAGGAACAGACGTTTGACTATACCTGTTTTGAGTTCCTGCTGGGGCTTCTGGATTCCACCTTTACTTTATTTTTTGGACTTTTAACAGGTCGTATTTTTTCGCTATAAATCAAATCGACCAAAACGGCGGCCGAATTATTTCCAAATAGCGGCATTTCGTCAACTCATTTACATATTTTCAATTAGAAGTAAATTCAGCAAGAGATCAGAATGTAAGCTGTTGTAAAATGAAACGATATTAGATGGTATTTTAGTTTGAAACACGACTAAAAGATAGCGCTAGTGTTCTACACCTACACGAAAACCTTTACAAGTCCTTCGTATTCATTTTTACGAACACTATCTAAAAAAGTTTCGTCAATACAAACGAAAAAAGGGCAAATTAAAGTTTCACATCAGTCTACAACATGCAACAATTCGAGTCTAATTAAATCATTAAAACTTAAACGAAAATGTTTCATTCCCATAATATTTTAAAGAAAGGATATTTGAAGAAAAATATTAATTTTAAAACTATACATGTTTTGATAGTTTAATTATAACAATTCGTAGATTATTTAAATAATGATAAATAGAGATTATATATAGAAAAAATAAATTCTTGAAATATATCTCTAAAAAATAGTTATATTCAATAAATCGGGTACGGAATGCCTGATTTTTGTTATATACATTAATGATAGTTCATGATCTACCTCCGTGGCCGTGATCGTAAAGGCGTTCGATTTCGGCACCGGAGGTCCGGGGTTCGCAGCCCGGCTATGCTCTAAGATTTTATGAATAGTATTGTATTAAAATGATTTTGCCAGCTTTAATTAATTCTTAGAGTGTAGTAGATGCAACCCACCTGAGGTTGTTCCCGCAGGGTGAATACCCTGATGGGCCGAAAGGCCCTAAAACGGGCATTTTATTTATTTTATTTATGATAGTTCATGACGAGTAAAATATTGTTTACTGTAAAGCACAAAATTAGACCTATAAAGGTGATTTTTGATATTTAGCTCCCCAGAATCAAAGCGGAGTGCTGCAATGTTACAGTTTAACACAGACTGAAGTGTGTGCAGAGTTATTGCAGGTTAATGACGTCATAATAAGTTTTTTTCGGATAACAGCCATTCCAACAGGTTGTTTTATGCAGTAAGTTTCAATTCTCTTACGTAAGCAAACTAGAAGCTATGATGATAGCAAATACACATATACAGGCAGACAACTTGGGCAAACATATCAGGATTCCGTCAAAGGATGTAGATAAAGAAAGATGGTCCAGGGATTTACTATTTAGGACAAGAAAAGGTTAGTTCCTCAGCCAGTTAACAGGAGCGCTAGTGTGTAATATAGTAGTTCACTAAGCCAACTAAGAGATGCGCCACTATAGTCTTTTATTTTCAGCAAACTACTTCAAAAACAAAATTAATCCAAATATTTACTTTGTATAATAATGACCAATTTCAAGTAAATACGAGATACTCGTATGGTGTCGTTACGAGTGCGAGTGGTGATGAAGAACGAGAGGATTTTATATTACTAACATGGAGATGTGGGAGTGATGTAATGGCAAAGAGCGTTAGTTTCAAAGGAACCCGCTAGATGCCAGTACCTATTTAACCCCACCATTTGTCTGACTCTCTCTTATACATTCCGACACTCTATACCTAATATATTCTTTGGTTTCGGTGTAAGTTGCTTGAAATTTATTTTCAAATTTTTAGTGCGAACACATTACTTTTCCGTACAGCTATGGTATAAATAAAGAAAAGTAAAAATATCACATAAATTAATAAACTACAAACGTTTAAAAAAAGAAAAAGAAAAATGATTGTTTTACATTTTTCCTAGCTAAAAAAAACTGAAAGATAATAAAATGAACTATTGAAATAATAAATTTGAAAGATAATAAAATGAACTATTGAAATAATAAATTTGAAAGATAATAAAATGAACTATTGAAAAAATAAATTTGAAAGATAATAAAATGAACTATTGACAAAAAAATTTGAAAGCTAATAAAAGGAACTATGAAAAAATAAATTTGAAAGACAATAAATGAACGATTGAAAAAATAAATGTTAAAGATAATAAAATAAACTATTGAAAAAATAAATTTAAAAGCTAATAAAATGAACTATTGAAAAAAAAAATTAAAAGCTAATAAAATGAACTATTGAAAAAATAAATTTGAAAGATAATAAAATAAATGAGCTATTGACAAAATGAATTTCATATACTTGAAATAAAGTATCAAATTTTTTGACAAATTTCCAAGGAAAATGGGAAAACTTACAAATGGTGCAGCAATTGTTGTCCAACCCATTTTGCTCTTACTTTTGCTCTTTTTCAAAAATAACCGAACCGAAACGCGTAAGCCCGCAATTTTTGAAAAATTTAATTTAACAATTACAATTATGAATGTACAATGAAAAAAAAAATTGGTCTCTTTTTCAAATCAGACCAATTTCAGGAAAAATACCTCTTTTTAATTATTTAATTCTAACATTTACACAATATTTAATATTATATTTTAATTAGTATATTTAATCATACAATAATTACTCAAAAATTAATAACACAGATAATTTCCAATAGTAATAAATTGAAAAAAGCTTATACTCTAAATACAATAAGTCAAATTTAATGATTATTATTTAGTTAACGATGAAAAAATAATAATACTTTGGTTAAAAATAATTATTTTTAAGATTAATTTGTATAAGAATAAAATTGAGTTTATTACCATATATTTTCCCAAATAATTGGTTAAAATGCTCTTCTATTTCACTGATAATGGATACTTAAATTTTTTATTCTTTCAATATTCTTATTACAATTATTTAATATTTTCTTCACAGTATTATGATAAGTTAAATTTATATAAAGTATTAAATAAAATTAGTACTGAATTTGTAATTTATTTAATATAATCATTTACAACAATTACTAATATTATTAGTTTTAAGTATTAAAGAAATATTTCTAATAAGATTAGATTTACCAATTTTTAGATAGTATTTTTTTTAATTAGTGAAAATATAAGAAATATTTCAGTTTTTTAATATGTTTTTTAGTATTATTAAAGTGCCAAGAAATATTTAACCAATTAATTTATAAGAAAATAATCGGAAGAATCAAATTTGAACACAGTTAATATTCAAATATTTTGGAGTATTCAATTAGTTATAAAACTTATATTCTACCAATTGCCTTAAAAACTACCAATGTTAGTCTTAAAATCTACCAAATTTGACTTAATAACTACCAAATTCCATAAATTGGAACAACAATTTTTAGTTTGATTAATTTTGGTAACCAACTTTTTTATTTATCACCAATATCTCAGTGCCAATTCCACAATAAATATAAAATACCTCTCAATTTATTTTTAAAAAAATCCTATGAAAGGACCAAATATAACCAATTATTGGTTTACAAACTTTTCACAAATTGGTTAAATACCAATTTTAATGGTAAATTTGGATATATTTCACCAATTTTACTAAAAACCTTTTCTCACTTAACCTAACTCCTTGTGCGTTACCTTCACGTTTATTTGGTAATTTACCAAAAAATCCACCCAAATCACAAATAGTTACCAATTACAAAATGTATTTTTTATAAGACCACAAGTTACCAATTCTTAACAATATTTTAAAAAGTTTACAATAAATCTTAATAACTACCAATTTCTTACCAAATATTTAATATTAAATATCCGACCAAATTTATTTTAGTATAAATAAATTTTTCCAACAATTGAAAATAATTGGCTTATCCAATGGAAAAATTTGATCAAAAGAATTTATAATAAAAGTAGTACATATATTTTTTGGAAGATAATTTACTTCTAGTTTTGGCAAAAAGATAATTAGTATGCAAAAAAGCCAAAAATTTTTTTTTGCCAAATATGCCACTGAATATTTTATTAATATATTTTAGCCAAATTCAGTCAGCCAATTTTGTTTATTTATATAAAAAATCTGCTAAGTATGCAATCCTTAGGACTTACGTATTAATCTAACTCTTTTTTGCAAAATATTATATTTAGCATGCAAAAAAATGACAATAAAATAGTGCAAATATTTATTATTTTTATAACGGTTAATTAATCAACCTACAAGAAAAAATTTTATTTGTTTAAAATTTTATACGGGTCCACCTTAGTAATATATAAATAGCACCTTGTAAATGTTTGCAGAAAATATGAACGTGCGATAAATCACCAAAAAATATAAGTTTATTATATAGTAATAAATATTTCTTTATTAATTGTTAATATAGACATCAAATATTGACATACACTGAACAACTTCTCCACAAAATTGAATATAAAATCGAAATTTGCAATAGATTATTATTTAAAAAATGAATCGAAGCGCCATATGTTACTGTATTAAAAAATTATTTATGTATTTTATTGTGTTTTCAATATGAAATACACTTTATATTAATTTTAATAAGTAAGTGAATATAAAAGTATATATTTATTTTCTCCAAAAAAAATAAATAAGTAAATATTGTATAAATAAATTACTTATTACTCAAATTGTAATAACAGAATTTACCACTTATTTTCCTACAAGTTTATTACTAGAATAAGTAATATTTACTTTTAGTTATTACAATGAATAATATTATTTAGTTAAGTTGTTTACTTATTTATTTTTCAACTTATATTTTAAATATTATATATATATAAAAATTAATTTTTCAATACTCTTAAAAATTGTTTCACAAATATTTTTATGTCTCCCAGCCTTTTTTAATTTCAGTGATGTATTTATAATTTAATTTAATTAAAAGTGAATTTAAAAATGAAGTAAATTGACTTATGTAATGAATTACAAATTAAACATGTATCAGTAAAATATAATTTGTAAAAATTAGAAATGTAAATGACATACAAAAAATTAATAACAAATTTCAAAATAAATAAATTTGAATTACTTATTTAATAGGAATGAAAAATTTCTAATGATTTACAAATGAAATGATATAAATTAAAAAATGAATTTATGAATAAGTGTTATCACAATAAAAGTACACAGAGTAATTAGGATGATCATGATTAATTTTATGTAGTGCAACAATCAAAAAATATGTGTACCAAAATCAACAAATTTTGGGTTGAGGTATTTTAGGGTAAGGAATATTATTACCAATTACTTGTCGGTATAGATTTCGATTTTCGATTACAAAACGGTTTTTTACGAAAATAATGCACCAATAATTTATATCACTTTTAATTACTTAAAGTTAAAATAAATGTATGGGAACTCATTTAAGGCTTCTCAGTAGTATAGCATCAAGTGAAATTTAGGGTGTTTTATAAAAACCTGGAATGGATCGGTAATTTGGATCGTGAGTTTCCGTAAGTGACTTCGGCATTTGTCGGGTTGAGTTCGGGTATAATCGTTACAGGATCAGGGCGGGGTTTAGAGAGAAAGGATAGGAGGGGATAGAGTTTTGACCTAAAGACCAAACCATTCATTGAGAATTATTGACATTTTTAGACCTCCCTTTTCTCTCAAGGGGAGAAATTCCCCTTCCAGAATTTTCCAGCGAAAAAGGAGAAGCCTTTTCATCTCTTTAATTCTAATGCTTCATTGAAAATTTCAATAAAATTATATTCATAATAATTTTGATCAGTGTCAACTTATTTTTGGTGTTATTTATTTCAGTATCCTCAATATTTAATTAAAAATAAAAATAAACTTTTGCTGACATTTGTTGTATAATCTTCAATACTTTTAACATTAAATTTCAAACCATGAAATGCATCCTGAACTTTCGCAAGGAAAAAATTAAAAATTAAAACAAAAATTAAAAATTCTCGAATTAATTAAAAAATCAAGTAGGGGTATCTCGGGACTTTTCCTCACCACATCGGATTTGCTACGCTCATCCTCCCTACTTCCAACTCGCTTCGCTTGTAACCAGAATTTACTTGACAAAATGTTTACTGTAGCATGTCCTTGGCTCGTCCTCTGATAGTACATACATCCTTCTTATTCCAGTGGTCACCCATACAGCACTAATCACGCTCAGTGCTGCTTAACTTTTATGATCCAACAAAAACTATAGATATTCTTGTCGTATTAAAATGAAACTTGGTGTACATATTTATTACGTAACGGTGAATAACTATACTGAATTCAAACTCAAATAAATTTTTTTTCGATTTTTACATTTTTTTAAAAACGTACACAAGCCATCTGATAAAACATTTGATAAAAATTGATCTAATGCTGATAATGAGATGAAACTTGACACACATATCTGTCTTATACATGGCTACGTGCGTCTTAAATCTCATAATAACATATCTCATCCGATAACATACTTTTTCCTCGTTTTATGATTTTTCGGAATTTTCGCTGCCATTATTGTGGATTAATGACGTCATAAAAAATATTTACTATTAGACTAATTTTTGTACAAAGTTTCAACTCTCTAGCAGCAATAATTTTTCTATATATCTACGTTATAAATGAGGAAAAGTAAAAACAGATTTTGAGCTTAAACAGTGCAGCCATATTGCCGCAATAACTTGCAAACAGTGCAGCCATATTGCCGCAATAACCTGTTGAATTATTCAATGTTTGCTACTTTTCTACATTTGTTTTACTAATAAATTGGAAATATCTAAAACTATGCTTAGGGTGGCATTACAAAACTTAAAATTCGGTTTTTCAATAGATAATACATACTTTAGTATGCGCTATGTACTTAATTAGGATAATTAGTAAAGATTTTTAGTTTTTAAGAAAATTTAGCAAATAAAATCAAAAAGCTCATACCTCAAAAAGTCTTTTTTAATGTTTAACAACTCAATCGTTTAAGAAACAATATTCTAAAAAATAATTAATTTAAGTAATTTTATAAAAGAGATTAAACACTTAGTAATATGTCCACTAAATTTCTATTTGGGACTTTAACGAGTTTAAACACAGTAGAGTATAACGTGCTTCCAGGTTTGTCAAGTTCTTATGATTTATCGCAAAATTATAAATTAATATTGGGTACGGGGTACCTCGGATTTTTCTTCATCACATCGGATTCGCTATGCTCATCCTCACTGCTTCAGACTCGCTTCGCTTGCCCAAATGATAAACAATTCGCAAATTTATCCTGCAATATGTCTTCGGACTCGATTCGCTCGTCCCCAAATAGTAAATGCGTTTCATTCTTAGCGGTCACCCATACAGCACTGACCACGCTCAATTTTTCTTAATTTTGATGAACCAACAAAAACCATGGATATACTTGTCGTATTGAAACAAAACTTAGTGTACTTGTGTAATAAGTATAGGTATACACATAGACTGTAGTCTATGTTAGTTTATGTAGTGTAACATAGTTTGGACTGTAGTCCAGACTATGTTGCTAAATAATACTTTTTTGAGAGAGGAGGTTCAAACTCACAAGTATTATGACATGTTTATAAAATCATAGGTATTTCCGGCGCGATACTCAAGATCACAATAAAGTAACTTTGAGTTAGAATTATGTTCAGGCACGTCCTCAATTCTGCCCTAAACTGGACTACACTTTTAAACGAATCTTGGGCAAGAATAATCTAAGAAGAACGTAAGAAGAATTTTACTCTAAACTTGCCTTTAACTCAAACATAGAAATATTATCACTAGAAGAGCCCCTATTGATTAAATTTTGAAACATCGAAAAAATAACCTGACCACCTTCGTAACTATCAATAATCAAGAACTAACAAAATTACAGTGAATTACATAGTAGAACGTTAAAATTATTAATCAAAACACAAACAATGTGCACGTAGCCGAAAACAATTGATTTATCAAAACCTTTTACTCTTATAGGAGGTTTCAATGAGGTTACACAGAGCCCCTGAGAGCCCCAAAATGATGTTTCAGAACTCTTAATGTATTGAGATAGGCTATGCCCCCTCTATTATATATCTCTATGAACTCCAATACTAACTAATATCATTTACCAGTTACTACACTTTCACCATATTCTCTGTAAGCAGATAAGATTTTGTAGGTTGTTCTTGTTCCATACCTTTGATGATGTTAAGAAGCAGTCCTCGACAATAATACGCAAGCAGCACGACGAAAGCACGCCGTTTGATGACACTCCGTCAATTTGCTTTCTAGATAACGGCGGCGTGGGAACAGGGGAGAACCCTGATGTCTCGAAACCTTTCCATATGCCGTCTTCATTTATGTCAATTTTAAAAGCCATTTTTTACAATTTTAAACAGCAATTTAAGGCAGCAACGACAACGATTTTAGCAGTTTTAAGGCAAAAACGACTTGAATACAAATTAAAACAAAATAATCACCTGTTATTAATAGTTTCCTAACGATTCTACAGTAGCAAATTCAAGGATATTTAATAAAGGGGATGAATGAAGTAAATTTACGCACTAAGTAAATTTACCACTCATTAATGTGACCCCGTTGTGGATAAAAGGTAATGGAGAATTCTTGACAAATTATACGTTAAAAACCGCATATGCATGTTACTAACTATGCAGACTTAAACAATTAAATTAACTGCGCAGGTCTTTAATTTAGACGTAAAGTTACCTTCCGACGAATGGTTTCCTGTTGTAGGTTATAAACAAATTATAAAAAATAATATACTTTATTATACTTATTACCACCTTGGTCTTAATATTTTTATTAAAAATAATAAAGGTTGGTAATTTAAGTGTTACTTAATGTTAAACTTATATTATGCCTGTTGTATAAACTGTTATTTGCGCCTATGGCCGTAACCTTGCTTAGGTAAGTAAGTTTGCTTCTATTTCTATATCTCATAAAATGTTTATGGGATCAGAAAAGTTCTCTTATCGCTCCATCCCCTTTATTAAATTTCCTTGAGCAAATTAGATTGTGTTGCTTTACAATTTGAGAAAACTTTCCTAAATCTAAACCAAAAGAATCAAAAATGTGAATTTCCTTTCCCTCTAGTTTTGATCTCATTTTTAGTCCAGAACCTGAGACTTCAGAATCTGTTTCAAGCCAGAAAATCGGGTAGATTTTCCTCGGTATTCATTCTCACATTTTCGGACTCGCTTCGCTTGTCCTCGGAATGTCATGTTTACCAAAATCTGAAGGTAAAATAGTATAGTAGTAAAGGTGGGGAAGATCCTAGATCTTAGCAATTATGTCTCTGGGACGCTTTTTGCCAGCCCCAAGAACGTCCTCACCTCTTACCTAATAGAATCTCAATTCCCTTTGAACATGTCCGATTCCTTAATGAACTTCAGAACATCTGCCCATGGGAGTTTCACTAAGTCGTCGTCTAGAAGAGTGGATGATCGAAATATACTAAACCTTAATCTGGCGTATGCTTCACACGATCTCAAAAAGTTATCTGTCTTCTCCTCCCCAACTTCACACTTGGGACACATTGGCTCTGCCCTTATCTTCATTGCATGGAAATGTCTCTGAAGCCAGCAATGACCTGTCAAGATACACACCAGGTATCTTAAACTCTTCCTCCTCAAAGAGAGAGCCTATATACTCATGGCTTTGTTGACTTTTCACTCCTAGCTAACATTTTCCTACCTTGTCTGCAATTAGCTTTAGTTTGAAGAGTATCCCTGGTTATCACCATCGCCTAGTCATCTAAAAGAACGTCAACTTTGCTCCTAGTAAGTCCTATAGCTGGTTCTGGTCCCTTGAAGGGTTTAGAAAAGTCTTTCCTGTCTAGCTCATAAGCGGTCTCGTTCCCCTCTTCTCCAGAATGACCAAGGATTCAAACCAGAGTAACTTTATTTTTCTTCCCAAGTAACTCTAGCTGCTGTTGACATTCTCCTACCAGTGCACTGGAGACACTGGGTGAGTCTATTGCCTTGATCGCAGCCTGACTATCTGAGCATATAAAGATGCTTTTATCTTAAATGTCCTTTTCTAGCAAAAGTTCCGAAATTTTTTAAATAGCAAAGACCACGGATTGATACACAGTTGCTAGATTTCCTAGTGGGTAATATCTTTTCTCTTCTAACTCCTTGATATACAGTCCAGCTCCAGCGAACCCCGTAGTTTCCATTTTCGAGCCGTCAGTAAAGCAGATAAGAGATCCCTCTGGGAAGGAGTGCTTTCCACCCCCCTACTCGTCTCTTAAAGGAACCCTAAAATCTGAAGATGGTATTACTTCAGTCTCGCTACTCTTATCCTCAGAAGTATCACATCGATAAACATATTTTTCAAACCAATAAGTTACAAACTAAAAGTAAATTATGCTTAATTGCATATTTTTGTTGAGTAGGTTAAACCACTTTAAAAGTCATAACCTGAAACGGATTATTATAATAAAACTTTGGTTTCTAACATTTAGGATAAACGCAATACTTTTCCTATATAATAAGTGTATTGTCGAAGTGCGACAACTTGTTCTTTCTGATTTCCGGCGAACCAATAAGGTTGACCTGATTTGAAATTGAGGGCGTGGTCTAACGTCCAGGAATAACATCATTAGCTTCCTGGCATTATTTACCCACGCTGTCAACTGATTTTTAGCCGTGAATCGTACTATAACATTTTCATAATATACTATAATCATAAAAAATCTAGTCTGCCAAGTATGATTACAGGTTATTACATCATTCGTGAACATAATATAAAAATTTGACTAAATATTTGGTTACTTAACTCTGAGGTCAAACGTAGAGAGTAATTAGGACAATTTAAAGCCCAGCAAAGCGAGTATGACGTCATTACACCTTAGATTTTGGATAAACATTAAATTCTAAGGGCGATCGCTGTGAGATTGAAGTAATATTACCTTGCACTTAGGTTCACAAGAGGAGCGAAGCGAGTCCGAAGCTGTGTGTAAAGAAACGAGGTACCTCGTACCCGACTTTTTTGTATATCCTTGTTAAAATGTTTAGCTATTACTAACTACTAAATAAACTTTTTACCTTGTATTTATTTCTTATATTTAGTTACCTAACACTTTAAACTTAAATTAATACTAATTTTAAATAATATTAATTAAAATATATTAAATTAATGTATAAATAGAAACAGATTAATTACACAAAAGTCCTATATTTTTTTAATATATAATAATAACCAAGCTTTCGACTAAAAATTAGTCATTATCAGAGTTTAACAAAATATTAAATATAAAATAAAAATACAAATTTAATTTAAATTAAAAGTACAAATTATTTTATATTTAATATTTGTTAAACTCTGATGATGACTAATTTTTAGTCGAAAGCTTAGTTATTATTATATATTAAAAAATATAGGACTTTTGAGTAATTAATCTTTCTACTATTTTTTATAAGTCCACAAAAAAGAACTTTTTAATTTTAAAATTAATATATAAACTAAAATTAATATGTAATATTTAAATTAATATAATCTTTCTACTAAAATTATAGCCCGACTTTACTGTCACAAAGCCAAACATGAAATGACTGGAATTTAAAAAAAAAGTCAAAAATAAATAGAAAAAAAAAATATAAAAAGATTGAAGTGAACAAACAAAGGGAGGAATAACTTGCGCAAATCTTTCAATAGATAAAAGTTTTTTTTCCTTTTTGTTTTTTTTTTTAAAAAGATGCATCACTTAGTAAAATAAAGGAATGTAAAAAGGGGTGGGGGGGAGTTTTTGAAATGGGGAAAGAGGCTAAAGAGAAATGAGGGAGTAGTGGAATGAGACGAATTGGGCTTGATACTGAAAATAAAATACTTTTATTTACTCAGGCAGCAAAATTACATATTTCCTTATACTTTTGTAATAACGCGGAGTAAAAATGTCAGCAAAATGGAACTTTGCTGACACTGGGATTTTGCAGAAAAAGGATTTTGTGTCAAAGTGCAAAGTGTCAGCAAAATGGAATTTCTCTGACACATTGGCATCACATCAGCTGGTTACAAACCCATTGTTTTGTTTAAATTTTACGAAAACATAATATATTAATAATATATTATTTATAAATATATTATATTTATATATTTTGTCGTTAAAAATTCTGGAAATGAAACGGATTTATTTATTATCAGAGGGCAAGCGGACACTAAGGACGGGTTGCAGAATAAATTTAGCGACTTGTATATTTATATCCCATAAGCAAATTTTCCCCAAAGAAAATTCGCTAAAAGAGAGTAAGAGAGAAGAAACAACAATTAAGTGAAAAACACTGTGACAGCACGAAACCAAAATTAAGTAAAGGTTGTAAATTTTAAGTAAGTTCTTAGAGTCAAGTACCATACCTCCAATTATTAAGGATTAAAAGAAAATTTATATTTTACATTGGGATGTGTGATAAAAAATTGTTTGTTGTCTTGGCTGATATTTTCTTTGATGAATTTGTCTTTATCGTCATTACTATCTACTCCCTAATTAATTTTATTAGCTTATACTGACTTATAACCTCTTTTTCTTCTTTGTTAATATTGTTTGTGTAGAAAGGTAGATTATGACCCCCCCCCCGATATTATTGGTATCTTTAGAATAATACTAATATAGAAGAAGCATAGGACAGTAAACACAATGTAATTCCACTAATAACATGAAAGTAGAGGACTACTTTTAAAATAATTTAATTAAAAGCGTTAAAATAAAATTTAAAATGCTTAAAAATTGTAACGCAACGATAATATATATATATATATATATATATAATATATATATATATATATATATATAATATACATTAGTATTTATGAATAATCGATCATTAATTAATAAATTAATAATAGAACAAAACAATTCAGTAACAGGAATATTTTTCAAAATTCATTAATATATATTTTTCATCATTATGATATTTTTCTATCAATACACTTATTGAAGAGCTGGTGCTGGACAAGCTGGACTAGGCCAATGAGGAGGAGATTCCAGAAGCACTCTGCTCGGCAGAGCCTTGGGAACCAAAATGTTAGCAATCTCCCTCGGTAAGTCTTTGAAGATCTCTTTTTCGGCTTTACATCAGGAATAAACTTAAACTTAAGTTACTAGTAGAATGAGCGTGTATGGAGTCCATCATAAATAATAAAAGAAAAGAAGTCTCTCCACAAAACAAAACTTTATTGGCAAAGCCCTTTCATCCTAACTAGAGGCCATCATCAGTGCAAAACCGTTGAGTTGTTAAAGAAGTAGAGAAGGGAGTCTATGTTTTCTTAATAGGCATTAGAGTCGGACTCTAATACCTAGTAAGATAACATAGACATTTAATATTTCAATGGTTTTGCACTGATGATGGCCTCTAGTTAAGTTGAAAGCGCTTTGCTAATAAAATTTTGTTTTGTGGAGGGCCTTCTTTTCTTTTATTATTTTTAAACTTAAGTGGTAAAACTTTGTTCCATGCCTATAATACGACTCACGGCTAAAATCAATTGACAGCGCGCCAAAAATCTGAGAGGGAAAGAATTATATTGGTTTAGACCGACCACGTTCCTTCCCCCTCCACCTCATGCCAACCTCGGTATAAAAAAATACCTTTTTCTTAAATAAAATCATAAAAATGGCAACACAGGTTGTAAATATTTGTAACCTCGCGTCGCTTCAAGTATTTATTGCTCTATGAGTACAGCGCAAGGTCGGTGGTTTGTCAACCAAAAGACAGATTTTATTTGGAAAATGCCATGTCTTTCAATAGGTGACAGTCTTGACTTTTTTAATTCATGATTGCATATTGTGTCATATTATTTCAATAATATGAAACAATACGCATTCAATTATGCAAACTTGACACAAAAAAGCAGTTTGTTTTGGAAAAAAGTAATTGTAGCTGACTAATATGATCCATTGCATCACGTAATTAAAACTATAACTCCACTTATTCATACTTCCGAACAAAGTTAAAGCAATACTTAGTTGGTAAATTGATAAGATACAACAATATTCCTACTTATAATATTAATAAATAAATTAAAAAAATAAAAAAATACGATATCAAATAAAAATAAACAATGAAATTCAAAACAACCTGAATTACAGTGTTGCCAGAGTAGTGATTTTTTTTTGTTACTTAAAAGAAAGGAGTTTTTCGTTAAAAAAGAGAGTGTTAAAATCATTGAGATTTTAGCGGGCTGTCAATTGACTTTAGCCGTGTGTTATATTATAGTAAGACTAGATGTATTAAGAACACTGTGAACTAGTAGTCGACGCATGCCAAAGCGAAAAGCCTTGCTAGCACAGAGATAATATTACTAGAGAGGCTCTATAGGTTAAATTTTGAAACATGGAAAAAGTAACCTGACCACTTTCGCTAGAAATATGGTCAAATAATCAGTATAAAATTACAATAACTTATATAGTAGAACGTTAAAAGTACAAATCAAAACACAAACAATGTGCGGGAAGACGAAAACAATTGATTTATCATAACCTTAACTCACTCTCAAAGGAGGTTTCAGTGAGGTTACACAGAGGCCCTGAGAGCCCCAAAAAGATGTTTGAGGCCTCTCAATGTATTTAGATAGGCTATGCCCCCTCTAGTATATATCTCTATGCTTGCTAGAGTCTAGCTGGTCCAGATGAACTAGGCAGGCTCTAGTCAGAGCCGATGGGTTTTTTATAGAGTCTGGTTGGGCTAGATGAACTGGGTACACTTTAGACTAGTCATATGTGCCGCCATGTTCGGATGGTGTTCTTCCTAGATGATTGAGTGTGTACGACCTAGGAGGTGGATTAGTTGAGTAAGACTTTAGTGAGGGGAAAACACTATTATGCCCCTACGAGTTTAAGCGTTTCAAAAATGTATTAATGTAACCAATAATATTCATAACATTTGACACACCCTTGTAAATGTGTCATATAATAAAAAAATCCAACAACAAAAAGATTGGTTTAAAAAATCCAGGTTAAGATACCCAAACGTCAATAAACGTATACAGGTGATGTTGTTCTATCTTTGACCACCAGACTTCAGCACTTACTTAGAAATGATATTTAGTTAACGAATCTCTCAATAGAATGCAGCATTACAACTAAAAGTAGTGTTACTTATACTTTCTATAACAGATTGCAAGACACTAGGATTTTTTATGGTTCAATTTTAATCCACTAGATGTCAGGAACATCTTGCATGAAAGGATCACTATTACAAGCCATAAAGGTGTACTGACTTTATATATTTCGTATTTCCCAAATCGCTTCATCCCTATTTGACTTAATGACTTGAAAGACTTTAAAAACTTGACAAGTGCATCTAAAAAATATTCAGACGACCCGCTCTTTTGCAAATCATTCATAAAACTGTAATTTGGTTCTTATTAGGAATACATATTCCATGGATTTATCCCGGATTTAAATATTGTGTACAACAAATTTAATGCAGTTCAGATAAAAAATGTAGACTTACTTTGGAGAATAAATAGTGTATTAGGTTACAAGACTGTGAAGTAAGTTTTTTATACTGTGGTGACTATATTTGCTGTCGAGCGAAGCGAGACAGTAATATTTATACAATACTGGGATTGAACCAAAATACTGTTACCATTTTTTATTATTAAAATACAGTAACCATTTTTTAGACGAAATAAGGCGCGGTCGAATATTCACGGCCTTCTAGAACATTGGATCACCAACAAACTTTTTTTATAAATTTTTTTTCTAAATTTTCAGTAATTAGCCAAATTTGTGATAAATGAAGCCTATTTTTGTAATTTGCACGCTCTTTTGGTTAATCTCAAAGAGTATTTACATTCACTCAACGATTTATTTTCAATCTAACTTGGTACATACATAACTACTGTTAGACTCCATGTAATCTACCTGATTTGTGTTATATTTTGAATGTATTAATGAAAATTAGCACAAATTGTTATTATTTGCAGTCAACAACACCACAACAAAGAGGTAATTCGTATGTACGTATATACGTATGTATGTACGTACGTACGTTCGTATGTATGTATGTACGTACGCAATACATTCAAAATATAACACATCAGGTAGATTACATTGACGTCTAACAGTAGTTATGTATGTACCAAGTTAGATTAAAAATAAATCGTTGAGTGAATGTAAATACTCTTTGAGATTAACCAAAAGAGCGTGCAAATTACGGAAATAGTCTTCATTTATCACAAATCCGGCTAATTACTGAAAATTTTGAAAAAAAAATGTTAAAAAAGTTTATTGGTGATCCAATGTTCTAGAAGGCCGTGGATATTCGACCGCGCCTTATATTTAAATGTGCTGAGATATTTTTGTCTAAAGATAACATTACAATTTCATTAAATAATAAAATGCTTACGTTTTAATAGCTTTAAACAAAAACAAATGCATAAAAACAATAAAATCCCCGTCAAACTCTAGAGTTTCCGACAGGGATCGAACCCAGACTGTCTGGTTGGCAGGCTAACATGCTAACCGTTTGCAGCACCACTCCCTCTCTACGTTTATTACCTGCGGATAAGTAAAGAGAAAAAATATAAACAAATTTACTAACCTGAGCTTTATTTGCTGAGAAATTGAGTTGGACAGTCCTAAGTTCGTATCTCTTTTTAGAAATGTCTTCTTGGATTTCATTGGCTTTATTGAATAACTGAGACTCCAAGCTCCTGCACACAAAGACATTCCAAAACAACAAAATTAATATGAGATTTATTATAATAATAAAATTTCAGGTGCGGTGGGCTACAATTTCCATTTCAATTGATTGCTACTCCGCGCCCTTATCAATTTTTCCCTAGGGTTTAGGTGAGTGCTTCATTTAGTACGTTCACACACACTCTAGATCCGCGGATCGTATAGAATACGTATACAATACGGTCAACTAACTTCACGGTTCTTGCAGCGTATTTGTTTAGTCGATCGAGTGAGATTACGTGATAACTGATCCTGCCAAAACATGGCGTCTTTTATAGTGAAGGTTCACTTTTGGTTATAAGAAAGTTTAAAGCAAAATATATATTAAATTAAATTGTGATTTCTTTGTATAATAATAAAGTTACACTAAAAAAAATAATATTCCAAAAGTTATTTGATCAAAAACAGTAATATAGAAGTGAAATAAAAGTTCGACGAGAAGGTTATCCGTGAAATACGATCGTCTCTAAAGGTACTTACAGCGTATCGGGGGATCCATTTAGATTCCATCTCCCTAGTTCTAGCGTATGCGATCGGATCCCCTCCGCATGGTTCATACAGCTTAATTTACTGTATTTAGAGATCGTACTCTATACGATACGCGGATCTAGAGTGTGTGTGAACGTACTAATTGTCACAACAGCAGCACTGTTATACTCATGGAGATATTATTACTAGAGGAGCCCGATAGGTTAAATTTTAAACATCGACAAAGTAACCTGACAAAATAAGTAATAAGTCAAAATAATCAGTACAAAATTACAGTAACTTGTATAGTACAGAGTTATAAATTCAAATAAAAACACAAACAATGTGCTGGAAGACGAAAACAATTGATTTATTATAACCTTAACTTGCTCTTAAACAAGGTTGGATAAAGTTACACAGAGCCCATGAGAGACCCACTAAAAATGTTTCAAGCCTCTCAAAATATTGAGATAGGGTATGTCCCCTCTAGTATATATCTCTGTGATTAAACTTGTCCATACATTTGCCAGGAATTTTTTAAAGGAGCTGCGTTGAAATATTTTTTTCCTCTAGGAGGGAGAAAAAATTTTTCTTTCCGCCCTTATTTTCAGGAAGGACAAAACCGTATTACGGCCTGTTTGAGAAAATAAGGGAGGGAACAAAAATCAGGGGGGAAAGCGATCTACTTTCCGCCATATTGTTTGGCGCAATCGGATAGACATTTGCTTGCAAATATAAACATTATGTTGGAACTTGTTATTTATTTATTTATTTATTGCAAGTAAGCAAGTTGTAAGACGTCACGTCAGGAAAAGAAAAATAGATGACAGGGTCAGTCGTTGAGAAGACGCCGAGGAAGAGTAAAATTTGTCAAATTGTTAAATCAATAAAATAGTTTAAAGTCAGTCTGTCTGCGTTCTCAACATTGTGGTGCCGTGAATCTGAAAGGACCTGGGACAATGGCGGCAACGAGCGAAGCCTATATGGTATTAAGGAAGTCTAGGATGGTGAATAGGAGCTCTTTCACAAAGAAGTTAAAGGCGTTGGAAGAGACTCTCAAATTGGAGGAGGTTGATCCAAATAAGGTATTTTCGGACCTCTCTCAACTAGAGCTTAGACTTAACTCTATTACGGACATTGACAGAAAAATTTTTGAACTCTTAGTAAATGATTTGACGACTGACGAGAAATTATTAGAGGAGGAGATAGATTCATCTAGCGAATACCAATCAAAATTTAATTTGATCAAAATTCAAATCGACAAAATGTTTGACAGTGACAAATCTGAAATTTCGGAAAAAACAAAAATTAAAGGATATGACAGACAAATGAAACTTCCTAAATTAAATTTAGACAGTTTAATGGGGATTTACTTTCTTGGCTTCCGTTTTGGAGTCAATTCCAACAGTTTGACGAAGATAATAATTTACGGAAAGTAGATAAATTTGAACTTCTCCTTCAATGTATGGTTGAAGATTCTAAGGCGTATCAAATAGTAGCTAGTTTTCCTCCAACCGGCGAAAATTATGAGAAAGCTCGCGATAGTTTAAAAGCTAGGTTTGGAAATAAAGATTTACTGGTTGAAGTTTATGTAAGAGAACTTCTTAAACTAACTCTCTCTAATATTGAGGAACGTGTTTCTCTTAGTACCCTGTATGATAGTTTTGAGTTCTCAGATAAGGGCTCTTGAATCTTTAGGAGTTACGTCAGACTTGCTCTGCAATGCTTTTTCCTCTGGTAGAAAGTTCTTTGCCAGAAGATTACTCAGAGTTTGGCAACGAAAACCAGTAGTTGCAGGTGAGGATAATTTAAAAGGAGATTAGAGAATCTTTTGGACTTCTTAAAACAAGAAGTAGAGAGCGAGGAAAGAATCGCGCTCGCTGTAGGGTCGTTTGGAAAAAAATTTGGAAAATCTGTTTCGATTCCATCTGCGTCAGGGTTGACGAACACAAATAAGACCGGGAAAAAATAATAAAACAAAATGTGTGTTCTGTCAAAAAATAGACGTAGATCATTTACCAGAAAATGTCCCTCTGTTTACAAACTGTCATTTCAACAAAAAAGAAATGCGATTTTAAAAAACGGTAGTTGTTTTATTTGTTTTCGAAAAAACCATTTGAGCAAAGATTGTAAAAGAAAATTGCAATGTTCTAAGTGCAAACGTAGGCATTTTGATTTTATGTGTCCTGGTAAAGAATCAGAATTAAAGAAATGTGACAACAGTGATTCCTCACCAGAATGTTCGTTATCGAATAGTACAGTAGGTACAATATTTTACAAACTCTAGGAGTAAAGATTAGAGGTAGTAAGGGAGAAATTAGGATACGAGCTATGATCGATTCCGGATCCCAACGATCATATGTTCAGAAATCATTAGCTCAGAAAATGGGATATAATTCTTTAGGTACGGAAGAATTAGTTCATTGTTTATTTGGTGGGATTTACACCGAAAAACAATTACACCAAATCTATAAAGTTAGATTGGCGAAAATGGATGATTCCTACTCATGTAACTTTTCGGTCTTAGACCAAGAAATTATTACTAGTGCTGCTCCAGTGGTGCACAACGGACCTTGGTTTAAAGAATTAAATAACTAGGAGTAGATATTACTGATACCATAGATGGCCCATACAAGTTTTAATAGGCGCTGATATTTTAGGAAAACTTGTAACGGGTAAAAATACGAGTTAACTTGTGGTTTGGTTGCTCAAGAAACCCTATTAGGATGGACTCTGACTGGGAAAACTTACGATAACCTGAATACAAATTATCTAACTGTAGATAGTTTAAGATGCACAAATTTTTCAGCACCTATTTCAGATCTTTGGTCCTTGGATGTGCTGGGAATTAAAGACCCAGGTGAAAAGAAACAAAAGAAGAAATGGATAGGCAGGTCCAAAAACATTTTGATGAAACCGTTGAATTTGAGAACGGTAGGTATGTCGTTCACCTGCCGTGGATTGAGTACCACCCTCCCCTTCCTAGTAATCAAAATGTAGCGTTGCAAAGGACTAAAATTTGGTTGCAAGGCTTCACAGAGAAGGGTATTTTGAGTTATATAACCAAGTGTTAGAGGAATGGCTCAATGAAGGTGTCATAGAGTATGCACCACCTATAAGTCCTGAAACTCCTCAACATTATTACCTCACAGACATGTTGTTAAATTAAGTAGTAAGACAAGTCGGTAAGGCCGGTATTTGATGCCTCTGCGAAGAGCAAAGGTAGTCCTTCTCTAAATGACTGCTTAGAGAAAGGAAAAAATCTTATTGAAATGATACCTCCACTTCTAATTAGGTTTAGAATGAATAAAATAGGAGTAGTATCGGATATACGTAGAGCGTTTTTGCAAATAAGTTTATTCAAAAATGATAGAGATTTTTTTAGATTTTTTTGGGTATATAAAGAAGGTGAAAATATGATTAATTCTGGCCCATTGACTTACGTACCCGACAAAACCCCGGATTTAGAGCCTATAACGCCAAAGAAATTCTTACAAGACTTACAACCGGACGGAACCGCGGATATTGATTTAATTGACGCTAGGAGTCTCGACAGACGTATAAAACATCGACAGACTGTGACAGACACTCTAAAGAGGAGGTTCCGAGCCGAGTACCTAGGTCAGCTGAAATTATACAACAAGAAAAAAGAAAAACGGAACTTGAAGTTAGGAGAACTTGTTTTAGTGGAAATCGAAAATTCTAAGAGATTAGACTGGCCGTTAGGAATTGTGGAAGAGATGCTACCTGGCAACGATGGCCAAGTTCGGCTAGTACGCATAAAAACTGCCACAGGGCACCTCTTACGTCCACTACAACGTATATACCCACTAGAGCTGGACTCTTGAAGCTCTAGATTAGGGAAATATTTTATTTGTTGTTGTTTTGAGTTATTAATTATTTATTTGTTTGTTTTTGTTTCTGAGATAAATGAAAAATGAAAACTTAAGTTTAATGTTCAAAAGAATTATGAAAAAATTGAAGTCAGAAGCATCAACTCTGAACTCGTATCACTTCATCGTGGGAGCATCGAACAGCGGATCACCACCTAACATCGTAAGAAAACCTGGAGTAAAACCCCAGGTATTCCCGGGGGAGAATGTTGGAACTTGTTATTTATTTATTTATTTATTGCAAGTAAGCAAGTTGTAAGACGTCACGTCAGGAAAAGAAAAATAGATGACAGGGTCAGTCGTTGAGAAGACGCCGAGGAAGAGTAAAATTTGTCAAATTGTTAAATCAATAAAAATAGTTAAAGTCAGTCTGTCTGCGTTCTCAACACATTATTTGTTCGAATTCAGACCGGGAAACTTTGTTTTTATCGTTTTACTATAAACCGAAGCATTAATTAATACGTTTATTAATACATGCATGCATTTTTATGATATTTGCTACTGCTTTAGTGTGTTTTGATAATGTTGCAACGTCTAAACTAGAAAAAACGTATAATTTTTACTTAAATACGGCAGAAATAAAATGGCGTCAGTACTTTTCTTACCTTATCTTTAGCGTGTTTTAGGTAAACTACGTAATAACTAGACCAGCTATTACAATTATTATAGCGAAGTAAAGACAAATCACTGCTTTAAAGTGTATTTAACTTTTACTAACTCAAAAGTAAACCAAAAAACTATTTATTTACCATACTTGCATTACTCGACAGAGCAGTTATTTATATTAATAAACAATCAAATAATAGTTTCTTTTATTATTTGTTTTGGTTTAAAATAATTATGTTTGACAGTGTTGTAGTTATTCTTTGACTAAAAACTTTTGTTTATTAACAACTAAAAAGAAGAAAGATGTAAAATACAAAATGAAATGTTTATATTAATACTATATAAATTTGTTCATTACTCGGGGAAGTATTCTGGATAAAAATCAGTGTTGTTTTTAAATTAAAAGTCAAATTTAAGTTGGCATTCCTGTTAATTTGAATTGAATGACTAAGCAAGCCAACCGTTGTATTTCTTTATTTATCTATGATTCTTTTTTATTTTTAACTCATTTGTTGTTGGTTAAATAACAATTTAGTGGTTTTTATAAATATTTAGTAACTTGGCCATTACGCAGGACCCACAGAAGTACATAGTTCATTTATTAAATGGGTTCAATGTATTTTAATAATGTACAATAATGTATTTTAATAATGTACGTCAACTGTCAACACTCCATACTAGAACTATATACCATACTATCTAAAACTGTGAATGGCCAAGACACAGAGTGAACTGCCAAGACCTTAAGCATAATTAAGACTTTAACCTGGCAAATTCAATGATTTCACAATTTTTACGCTAGACTAGGCTACATTTTTTACACGCTTGTGTTTTTGTAGGGATGGCTTTACTTAAAGTATATTGACGTCAGATAGTTTTCTAACTGACCTACGTAGCCCAAGAAATTTACAATTTCACCACTTTATAAATTATAAAATGTTTTGTATAATAGTGAGAAACTGATATTTCGGCAAATTTGTTACAATATATCTTTTAGGTCAGTGGTTCTTAACCTTTTGGTTACCTCGGCCCCCCTGAAAAATCTTGAGGCCCAAAGGCCAAGGGGAGGGGGTATGCCCATTTTTATTTTATTTTTTTTTTTTTTGAAAATTCTTTACTTTTAATAATTACAATATAGCTTTACAATATTTATAAAGACATGACTCGCTTTAGATCTAAGTGATTTTTCTTAATAATTTACTGAATAACAAAATTTATTGATTATTGTCTACAATAAATGTATTTGACATAGTGCTCATACTGGTTAAAGTGACTTGACAGTTTTGATAGGAGGAATCACCCAGTGGTGATACTCCTTGGCGTGGTTAATGTTTACACAAATGAATTTTTATAATTCTTACTAACATAATTAAACATTAAGTATTTACAATGCTAAACTAAACTCTGGTAATAAAACATTGAAATTAGTGTGACATTTGCTGTTGAATATCGTCAACTAATTTATTGATTCCAGGATTTATTAGTTATTTATTATTTTTTTATTAGTGGCAAATTATTTTTAAACTCCAACATTAATATTTTAATACTGTATGTTTATACCATTCATTATCGTTACATACAAACATTAAATAAATTTAATTTTTTTTTTGTACTAAAAGGTATCATGGCCCTCTAGGTCCTTTCTGGGGTCCCCCGGGGGGCCGCGGCCCCCCGGTTAAGAACCACTGTCTAGGTCACGCTGACTATAGGCTACCCTGTCTGGCTATATTTATCCCATATGGTCTGATGTCTAATTTTTTTTGGGATTTTGAGAATGTTAAATGGGACAACTTCGGTGAAAAAGAGTACAATAGAAACTATTAAAACATTCTCCATTTTTAATAGATGCTGAATTTCTATTGCTAGCTCTGAATATTTGCTTAATTCTACATTGCGTGTATTTAAAAGATTGTTAGTGTGTGAAACAGCAGTGATCAAGTAATTTATACTTTTCTCTGTATCTACTAAATTAATTTCTGGTGTGTTTGAGTCACAGTGGAAACATGAAGGCAAAAAAGTGTCGCCTCCGCTTTCAAGGATATGTAACGAAATATCCTTGAAATCGATATTTTGTACCTTTATTTTGTATTAATTTGGGTGATTCCAAAAGATATGGTTTTGTTCCGAAATTTTAAAAATATTTAAGTATTTAATTTTAAGTAAATTTAATTTTATGAAAATAGGCTCTCATTAAACATATTGAAAACTAAATATATATGCTTTTCTATTACTGAAGCAGGATCCTTGAATAAAGTACTCTTAAATAATGATAAAACCTGGCAAATTAAATTGCACAACTCAAACTGCTTGACATAAATGTAGTTGCGAGCCTTTAAAGCAATGTGATGAAATTCGGTACCTAGGAATTATAATAGATAAGAATATTAAATGGAAAGCACATGTACAGTATCTATGTTCTAGGCTTATAAAAACCATTTATAAATTTCTTACAGCTTATCTAGCTCTTTGCCAGTCCATCCTTCAGTACGGTATTTTAGGATGGGGCGGACTTGGTGCCATCCAGTATGAATTATTGGAAATAACACAGAAAAGAATTATTAAAATCTGCTTAAAGAAAAACATAAGATATGCTTCAGACCAAGTTTTTAAGGATTTTAACGTGCCTTATATAAGAGATTTGTACAAATTTAAGCAGATTTTATTAATTAAGAAAAATATTTCTAATTTTCCATTATTCAGACATAAATATCAGACTAGAAGTCAAGACGATGAGAGGATAGTTGCGCCTAGTTGCAGAACATCAGCTGCGTGTAATCACAGTGCTTTCACAGCTCCTAGACTGTACAATAACTTGCCCATACATATTCTTTCTACTGTCCCTTACAAGACCTTTAAAAATAAGTTAAAAAAATTCTTAGGTACCTAATTAGGCATTACATTTATTTTTTCTCTTTTGTTTGTTTAACGTTGTTGACTTAAATTTATAAATGTATACTTTTTTTATGCTTTTTACTTTATTTAATTAGATATAGGAGTAGATATAAGTATTAGATATAAGGAGTAGACTCGTGTCGCGCACAAGCCTTGAGCTTATGCGACACAAATGGTCAATATATATTATTTTATTTATTTATAATTTGTAATTTAACCTTTGTAAACAGGTATTTATATATAAATAAACGATTTATTTATTTATTTATATAGAAAAAATATAAAAAGTTCATTTTGATACATTTTGGTGGTTTCGCTTATATTTAGGGGTAGTCCTACATCTATTATTAGTTTTATTTTATTTTGGGTAACCATGGTGACGCCTCCGAAGTGGAGGCGAGGTCGGAAAAAAATGGAGCTCCTTTTTGGTTAGGCCTCGGGGGGCTTCGGCCCCCAGGCCAATGTATTAGTTCTATTTTATAAGTTAGTTTGTTCAAAGGAAATTGAGTATTTATTTCATCTAATTCGGCGAGGAACATAGTTATTTTTTAGTCCTATATAGAGTTTAAAAGTATTGGAGAAGTGCATAAAAGTTCGTGTTTTCCACTTTTAAGATCTAACACACTTAATGTCAACGTTCTATATCTGTAGTACTTTTTTTTCTTAAGATTCATAACTTAACAATCTCAAACAAGGAAAGAATAACTTTAAATCTGTGCAATTAACCACTGCAGGATGATAAAGAACTAAAATGTCACATGATATGTTTATAACTTGACGATAGGAAGGATATAGTAGTGCCACGAGTGCCAGTAGGTGGGAGTTGGCGACATTTTTTTACAAAGCGATGGGCGGCATGTTTTAAGGTATGCTCCTTCCCCTTTATGTAAGTTCCTTGGTTTGAGTGAATTGTTTTATCAGCTGAAATGGTATTCCAGCAAAGTTAGTGTCAATCCTGGTTTCAATTCCATACCCATGGTTTAAAACCAACCTCTGTTGAAGTCGAACCATAGTAGACAGGGAATCTTGTAATTGCTGGATCTGAAGCTGTAGCTGATTAGCCTCTTCACATAGCGAGTCGTACCGCTGTGCTGCCTGCAGCGAAGTTACTCTGTCTTGAACCAGCTCGTTTTTTAGTAGCGGAACATTTGACTCCTGAAAGAATTAAATACATATCTTTTATTTATTTTTAGCGTATTTTATTTAAAACAAATAGCTAATACAATGGCTCGGGTGACTGAGATGAATGCCCTACAAAATACTCTACGAAAGTAAACACCATAATATACCAAACCTATGAAGATGTCTCCCACAGTGAAACATCAGATTTGTTAAATCTCTCCTCCCCCAAGCTCCAGCTTGCTGTTTTGGAGGAGTATTGATCTAAAAACCTGTATGTACTACTTTTTTGTACTTTTTATATCAAATAAATTATTTTGAATTTGAATTTGAATTATCGTCTACATCGACGCGGTCACCACCAGAAGACCTACATCTCCATTTAATAATATACTAACATAATCTTTAAAATTAGTGACATCACAATGGCATAATAGTTTCATACGATAAATCTGAACAAGTCATGTGTGTATACAAAACTTATTTAGATATACACCCAAATAATTATGCACTCAATAGTTTAAAATATTTACTTATATGGTCACCGGAACGCAGGAAATAAGACCAATGTATTTACTATCCGATGACGAGTGAAGCGAGTCTACATTCGGAGATTTGTATGTTCTAAGGTCTAGCGAAGCGATTCCGCATTAGTGGGAGTGAGCGTAGCGAATCGTGTGGTAAGGAAGAGTTCCGAGGTATTAAATTGATTGTTCCGACAATTCAAATCAAATAAAAGACGAAAAAATCTTTCCACAAAAATATATTTCTTTATAGCAAAGCGTTTTCAACCTAACAAGAGATCATAGTGAATAACGATAATAAATCATAACCGCTGAATAAATAAGAGGGTGATAGATGAGTCTTACAGATCAGATATCAAAGATAGACTCCTGAGTTTATCTTTGTTATCTGATCTATAAGACTCATCTATCACCCTCTTATTTATTCAACGGCTAGCACTGATGATGACCTCTTGTTAGGTTGAAAGTGCTTTGCTATAAAGAAATATATTTTTGTGGAGAGACTTCTTCCTCTTTTATTGAGATGAACTCCATAAACGTTCACCTCAGTTCTTCTACACTTCAAATCCAATATTTAAATTGTCTTGTATTATCAAGTTTGTTATCTTATAATGTTTTTACTTTCTAATGTTTTCCTATTGACCTTGTGACGTCACACCGCCTTATGCTCGTCTTGTAATAATTCCATGTGGCTGCGAAGCGGGCACATGTTTGTTGTTCTATATCAGTTCATCGTAACACTAGATTAAATTTGATTGCTAAGTAGCAAAGTGCCACGAACTTTTTACGAAACGTACAAGTCAAAACACTTGATTTCTTTACATTATATTATATATGCCAATCAAAACCAAAATTAATACTGATGATAATGAAAATTCTCACTTATTTGAACAATGCAAAGTAGTATATGTTTAACAAATTGTAGTCTAATCGTTTACGCTATATGAAGATATATGATTTTTTTAAATGTTTATCGTGATATTTATGTAGGTTAGTGACGTCACACATATTTCATAAAAAATGGGGTTGGACATTAACAAGGTTGATTTGTACAATTTGATTTGACCCAGAAAGAGTGCAAAAGTCATCGTGTCCCATAGGAACGTGTAGGAACAAAAATATCGAACACACACACACACACACAACACAACACAACACACACACACACACACACACATATACATACATATATACATATATATATATATATATATATATATTATATATATATATTATTTATATATAATATATATATATATATATATTATATATATTATATAATATATAATCTTGATCTGTGAGTCCATCTCATCAAAACAATCCACCCTTATTACTACCCTCCTCCATGACCCCAACCTCATAAGCTCTTTTTTTCTAAAATTTGCTGAAACGAACCACAAAGGAAGGGTTTCTATATTTAAAAATAGAAGGGGGCCTAATATTTAAAATTTGATTAAGAGCGATACACCTAAATAATGTTTTGACACCTGTAAAATATTCTATGCGTCTAAGTCCAATAGGAACGGAGTAATTTAGGAAATACTTGAAACACTGCGTGAGTACACCCCTAGCTCGCCAGATGTCATTTTCACCTAAATTTCACTTGATTGAGTAATATTGCGTGATTTGTCTTCCGTGCAGATAATCTATGTTCATTATTTTATAAGAAATTTCCATTATTATCAAATCGATATAATTCAGTGATATATAGCTTAACATGGTAATTGAATTAATAGACATCAAACATAAACATTATTTTATAGTGAATCCAAGAGAATTCACTATGAAATAATAATGGCTTCTTAAGTGAATTTCCCAATAAAAGCCTTAACCATAAAAACGATAGGAGGTGGAGATGAATTCCGGTGTCAGAGTTCATAATTATAATTGGACAAGATAGGTAAAGAAATGTATAAATACTGCAATATATATATATATATATATTATATATATATATATATATATATATATATATATATATATATTATATATATATATATTATATATATATATATATAATGTAATTTTGTTTTTGTTTGTGTCCCTGTGTGTAATGTCCCTGTGGCCTGTTGTAGTTGGGCGATCAAAAAAATATTTTTTTATGTCATTAACGCACTAAAACGACTTAGCAAACATTAAAAAGAATATGAAACGCGAAAAAATGATGCGATCAGATTGATTTTTATCCGATTCTCATTATTAGATCAATCTTTATCAAATGACTTGTATACGTTTTTTCAGAAAATTGTAAAAAAACGGAAATTCGTCCAATTGAGTTAAAATTTGGTTTTAGAGTACACCTATACGCAATATATACGTACGCAAGTTTCGTTTCGATACTATAAGTACATCTATGGTTTTTGTTGAATTATAAAAGTTAAGCAGCACCAAGCATGTTCAGTGCCTGGTTAGATGACCGCTAGGAATGAATCAAATGTATTTACTGTCTGAGGTTGAGTGAAGCGAGTTAGAAATAGGGAGGATGAGTGTAGCGAATTCGATGTGATGAGGAAAAGATGCAAAAGTACCCCGTACCTGATTTGTTTGTTTAAATTTTTTTTTAATGAAGACGAAACGTTTGACCAACATGAAACTTTTATAAGGTGTTTCAATTTGATGTAAATAATAACATCGCATTCGGAGGTTATAGCCTGACTCTCTTTCGAATGAGTAACGTCATTGTAGGAATCTAGGAAGGTGACATACATTGAAAATTCTCTTAGTGATTCCTGCAATGACGTCAATGCCAGAATATTATTTATCGAGATAAATAATTGATTCCATATGTAAAAACATTTCAATTGAATCGATTCAACAACACAATCAGCTTGATGTCGAACGGACGATTCCAAACTTGATTCAGTGTTCATATTTATGTTCTCCAAATGGCTTATGTTTGTTTACCTGCGTAGGGTTATTCTTGGCGTCCACCTGTTCCATTGGTTGTGGTGGTGTGAATAATCTTAACCTATGAGATGGATGAGGCTGAGATGGTATAACGGTGGATCTGATGAGGGACATTGTGTCACGTGATGGTTCGACTGCTTTGCACTCCGACCATAGAGTGCACCACCTCCGACTTTGTGCTCCCATCTGAAAGGGTATGACGTCATTAATACCACAAAGAGACTAATAGATAGAGGGAGGACTTAAGTAATAATTGCCACATCACTGACATTGTGCGCCCCAAAAACATAGGGGCGGCCAAAAAAACATAACCATTACTTAGCATAATCTACTATAAACAAAATATGCACTGCTGCCGGATATAAATTTAATTGGATTTTCAACATTTGACTTTTTCCATCTTAACTATCTTTTTGTTACTCGCCAATAAACCTTACTATTTTCCAATATCCGGATTTCTTTCCTCTTCATTTTCGATCTTGAAATATTCGTATCATTCTTCCGGATTTAATTCGTTCCCAATATTTTTTTTTATCCTCCTTACTACCATAAATACCTTTTTGTCCTGGAAAATTCTATTTTCTCCAATGAAAAAGGAAAATCATACAGACAATTCTTATACTTTTTAGCTATAAAAATAGAAAAGTTTTAGACTAGAATAAAAATTTATTTTTTAGATACGAAAATATGAAAAACAATTTTTGTGGGCGAAGGATAAATTGTTGGGTAAGATTTTAGGGTTTTTAAGGGTAAGGGTATACTTGATGACTAAAATAGGGACGTTTATGAAAGGAAATATAATTTTTTCGGTTAAAAAAAAAGAGTAGAGCTTTAAGATTTAAATAAAACCCTGGGTTATTGTTAAATTTATCCTAGTATTAAAATGAACCAGAGGTATTGAGTTTAACTAGATTAAAATATGTTAATTTTGAAAATAATATACTTCATTGTTAATATAAATTGGGTATACGGATTGTGTGTTTCTGAGTTTAACATTTAGTTTAGCAACAATCAGTAACTATACTAATACTTAAATATAAGGCATTGAATAAGATCTTGATTATATGTTATAATTTTCTAATAGTGAGATGCTTATTTGAGTTGGATGAAAAGGTTGAATGAAAAGCTCAGATGCTTGTGGGCTTAAATCTACTGTTTTGATTTATCGGCTTAATTGAAAATGAGAGTAATAATACATTCACATTAATTTTCACGTATGGTTAATCACAAATGCATTATTATCAACGCCTTATTTACTGTATGAAGTGCAATGAAACGTAATGATTAGGAGGGAGAGACAAATAGTTGCTAGAACAACCAAATGTTTAATTAATTAACAACTAATTCTGTAGGAACATTTTTACTAACTGTAAATACATCAAGTATTTATGTTTTTCAAAACTCGGTTGTAAATATATAATGTTATGTTGACCCATCAATGATAACGAATGCTAAATGCTGAAAGAACAGTTCCCAGATGTATCATCTATTCATGTTTTACAAAACTCGGTAGTAACAAATAATAAATAACTTATACTTCATAAACATTTGTTATTTATGAGCTTTATTGTTTTTCGGGGTTATTTTTGAATAATTTTAATATTTGATTAATAAAGAAAGAACTTCATATATATATATATATATATATATATATATATATATATATATATATATATATATATATATATTATATATATATATATATATATATATATAAATAAAATATTATATTATTAAATGTTGTTTATATTAATAAATATTCGCTAATAAGTTAAAAAACTAAATAAGAAAAATCGTCTTTCTCATTTGAAAGACATAGCACATATTACCCCAATTATTTTAAAATAATAAAGTATTCATTTAAAGAAACATAAAACAAGACGAACCAAGTAAAGGAAAAACACAAATGAAGGATACTTCTATACTAACCTTATCTTATATATCTATGCAGCCTTATTTAACAGTGACTAGATAAAAATATCTTTTGTTTGAATACAAAAATATATAGTATACATATAGACTGCAGCTCAACATTTATCTGATAATTCTTTTTGATAAGGGGGTAAGTAAACATCTACATACATATATATACATTATAAACTTAAAATTATACAAAATCATTAATAAAGTTTGCTAAAATAAAATACTTTAGACAAATTGTTTAAATTTTATCTCAGGTATTGTTGTTTATGAAAAATCCCATGGATTCTCTTAGAGTTAGAAATATCTCAGGTTACAAATAAAATAAATTGAATTAAATGAAAGGAGGAAAGTATTAAATCTTTATTTAGTGTATATATAAATATTTTCCACACTTGTTTTCCAAAAGGGGGAAAAAGTACACATTTCTTCGTCTTTCAAAGGAAATAAAATACTCATATACTAATTTTTTGAGGAAAAGAGTACACATTTCCTCATCTTTTACAGGGAAGAATGTGCATAAATATAGGATATGACTGAACAAAGCGAAGCGATTTTTGAGTAATAAAGATTAGCGTACCGACTGTTAATCTTGGAAAATTTGGAAGGTACGCCGTTCCCGTATTTATAAAAAAAATCTACCGTTTTTCTATAATAGTTTACTCGGTATTTTTCAAATTTATTCTAATAACAATGTGATTAGTTCATACTTACTCTATTAGATAATATTTCAGCACCGACAGCCAAATTTTCAGCCATAGTTTTACACAGATCACCGTATACATCTTCTAATTCCTGGGATAATAGTAATATTATTATTTTATTAAAAATTCAAGTTATAGTTATTAATAACATTTTAACAATTGCATATTTTATAAAAAAAAAATATACACATGCAAGATACAACTACCAACATCATTTTTTTTATATTAACTGCTATAATAGAGGTAAATATACCTTTAAATATAATGGTAATTTAGTAAAAGGTAATAGATCGACCACCTATCATAGGAAGTCCATGATAACTCCCTATTGAATCGAGCATAAGTCCTAGCATGACACCTACCTAACTCCCTATACCTAACAAAGACCTAGCATGACACCTACCTAACTCTGAGTACCTAGTAAAGACCCTAGCATGAGCACCTAGCATGACACCTACCTAACTCTGAGTACCTAGTAAAGACCTAGCATGACACCTACCTAACTCCCTATACCTAGCAAAGACCTAGCATGACACCTACCTAACTCTGAGTACCTAGTAAAGATCTAGCATGACACCTACCTAACTCCCTATACCTAGCAAAGACCTAGCATGACACCTACCTAACTCTGAGTACCTAGTAAAGACCTAGCATGACACCTACCTAACTCCGTGTACCTAGCAAAGACCTAGCATGATACCTACCTAACTCCCTATACCTAGCATGACACCTTCCTAATTCTCTATACTTAGCAAGTTTTAAGCACCTTAAATTACGAAGCACATGTACTGAAATCCAGTTTAATTTAAAGTCAGTGATTTCTTATAAGCACCAGAAATCACACATGCTATAATTTCCTTCGAAGGGTAACAGATGTTTATCCTTTGCTTGGAAATCTCAAAGGCTTTGACTAAGATTGAACCCGGACTGTCTGGGACTGCCACACAAAATACCGATCACAACACCACCGGAAACATTACTTACAACACACCAACTATACACAACTTTTCCAAAACGATATTTCTTACCATGATAATAAAATCGGAACTAAACTGAAAGAACTGTTTTCGTTCTAACTCTCTCAAGGGAAGTATTGTCACAAGCATAAATATAATAGGCTAGGAATATAATGGTATATTCGTTATTTCAAAGATAATTATAAGTTCTTAGAAAACCAATCAGAGGTCGATTGTATTAAACAATAGAATAACTTTCAAACAAAAGCCAAATTACTTGAAGTTTAAAAAACATGTTAAGCCAATATTAAGCCCATTAAAAGTCAATATTTTAAGTTTATAGTTTATAAGTTAAACTCACTGACAACTGATACCAAGTTTTTTTTAAATCATTAAAAATTCAAAAGTTGATTTTTTTCTCAAAAGTTTTCAAAATAATTTCGAACTTGTTAAAACTTTATTTTTTTAGTTTAAAAATTACTTTTGTTGCTTCGTTACCAGTAGAAGTCTTGTAATGTTTTTCATATTTCCACTGAGAAATTTAAAAGTAAACCTCTTCCTTCTACCTAATCATTTCCAGGGGAGTTTTCTTAACTTTCTTTTTAATTTTGTAATTTTAAAAATAAAGTATTTAAGGATTTAGAAACTGTAACAAAAAATTAAAACTGGGCCATTTTTTAGTTTGACTGGTTGAGTTTACCAAAACCTTCCTAATTATCATAGAGAACAATTATCACAAACAATTAAAAATAACTGCGTAGGCTTCCGCGGTTATTGTCATGAAGATTTAAGTCTTCCGGTGGCGACCACGTCAAAGTAGAAGAAGAATCCAACGTTTTGCTTCCACTGTGGGAGGCATCTTCAGGGATGTAGGACATCATGGATAGAAACACAATGCTCTAAAAAACTGAATGCTTTACGAAACTGGTTCAGTTTTGTAGAGCATTGTGTTTCTATCCATGATGTCCTACATCCCTGAAGATGCCTCCTACAGTGGAAGCGAAACGTCGGATTCTTCTTCTACATTGACGCGGTCACCACCGGAAGACCTAAACCATAATAACATTAAAAGTTGTAGTGCCTTTCTCAAACCATTATATGATATTAAATATTAACTATTCAATAAGTAGCTCAGTAGACCCCGTAGTTAGGCCCTTTTCCTTAATTCCCATTAATGAATAATAGTAAATGTTGAACCTTAAGAGACCTAGGTATTTATATATATATATATATATATATATATATATATATATATAATATATATATATATATATATATATATATATATTTGTGAGCTAGTGTTGAGTCCTACATATTACCTAAGTTCAAGTTCTGTTAGAAGTACGTATCCCTTAAGATTAACCTGATATCGCAAAGGCATGTATTTACAAGTTTAACATCCTACTCAAAGGACGTCTCACGTAGGTATTTCATTTCTACGCATAAGAATCCTGGATTGCTGGTAATGAAGGTGGTGCTAGCGCGACTCTCAGCAACGTCAGTTCTACCCCCTCATTCGGTTTTACACAAAGACTGTGTGGAACCAATTTTTCTACTGGTGATCCTTTGTCTGACCTATAGAGGACTCAGAAACAGATCTGGATTTCCATATGGGCCCAGTGCCTTTACAAATTCACATATGGGATATTCAAAGTCCTGACGACCATACCAGATTTCAGGATCGAACCCAGATCTTCTGGTTGTTAATAAAACGTGATACCCATTGTATCACCAGTATCCCCATGTTTTAAGGTATTTAATGCTATAATTAAAATGGAGATTTACCTGTAATATATCGGGGAGGGTTTCCTTAGCGTAAGTATCTACAATTGCATTGGTCGCATGGAGTTGTGTGACGTATGTGTTGTGTGAATCTATGTAGGATGCTTGAGCAGATGATGAGTTAGGAGATGAGCAAGCTGACGTGTAAGCTGACTTGTAGTCTTGTCTACACTGCAATGTAAAAAAAAGAAATGTAAAAAAAATAAAGCACACTGTTTAAAAATGGAGCGTTAAAATCATACGCCATAAATCTAACTCTTAAGATAATCAATGGCAACGTGTTAGAGCCAATCAAACTGTTGTCCTTTAAATTTAAAATTTCATTTAGCGCCTTTTCATGTAGGTCTTTGTTTAGTTACATTTACTTCTCCATAAAAGTTAGTAGCACTGATTTTGGCGACGCAACCTGATTTTACGGTCCCTTTAACAGCGGTGCTTAAGTAGATAATTTTCATGCTAAATTTGATCTTTAAGTTAATTTGAAATTCTCTAAGTCTGCTTTAACTCTCTATTTTATGGTATGTAGTCGTATTTACTCGTAATATCTTAAAACAAACAGTTCTAATTGATCTGGGTACTTCCCTACTTCGTGCTAAATTTTTATCCTGCTGCTAATTGGACCTCTCTTATAGGGCCAAATCTTTATAAGGGTCAGCCTTCTTGCGATTTTAAGGGAACATTACTCAGGTTACCAGCTTTTATTATTACGTACGATTATATAATATTATATTACTCATAAGATAATTTTCTTACCTTACTATATTATTCTTATCTATTATTTTTTATCTATCTTCTTAGTCTGGTTAAGTGGAAGAGAGGACCTTAAGGTCCTAACTTTGCCAGATTAAATAAAGCAATTTATCTATCTATCTACAATACAATAATGTAATCTTACTCTATGTATTTGTTTTTAATTATAAAACTAACGTTTTTATGAGAACTAGTTTAGGGCACAAAAGAGACTAAAATCTAATAAAATTTAGTCTCTTCTGGTCCCTAAACTAGTTCTCATCCAGTATTATAGAGTCACTCACAAGTATTAATACTAACATTTATAATTTATTATGTGATTTATTTCGATGAACATTTTGAAATAGATCTTTAGCAATACAAACTTCTCTATTGCTTTCTTGTATTATGATTTTGACCTGACGTATTCTTCTCTTTTCATTTATTACTGTCCTCACTTATCATTTAACCAGCTCTTACTTTAGATAAGTGGTCAGTTCAGGCGAAAGCTCACCACTGCTCACACAGTAGTGAAAATAGATCTTAGATGCTAACACATGAATTAAAGAAAAGTGGTGATGACTTAGCAGGTTTATATTTTCTCTGTTTCATCATTTTAGTGTGCGTATATTTGATTAAAATCAAAAATGCTGACATTACAATATTTTTTAATAGACCAAGAGCCCAGGGGTGTTTTGTTAATAAAAAGTGTAATGGCTGGAACCGGTCTCAATTTTTCGTAAATACCTTCCTGAACAAGGATCTGCAATTCTGCCGACTCGTATCGGATGGGTTTCCCAAGAAGAACGCACTTTAGAGGTCAAATTTAACACCCAAATTAATAAAAAGTGTAATGGCTGGAACCAGTCTTAATTTTTAGTAAATATCTTCCTGAACAAGGATCTGCAATTCTGCCGACTCGTATCGGATGGGAGTCCCAGGCAGAACGCACTTTAGGGGTCAAAGGCTCTGTCTTTTGTCTCGTATCGGGACACCCATCCGATACGAGTCGGCAGAATTGCAGATCCTTGTTCAGGAAGGTATTTACGAAAAATTGAGACCGGTTCCAGCCATTACACTGTTTGTTAACTTGGGTGGTAAATTTGACCTGTAAAGTGCGTTCTGCCTGGGACGCCCATCCGATACGAGTCGGCAGAATTGCAGATCCTTGTTCAGGAAGGTATTTACGAAAATTGAGACCGGTTCCAGCCATTACACTTTTTATTAACAAACACCCTGGGCTCTTGGTCTATAACAAGAGTAGCGGTAAATTCAAAAACTACAGACAAATAATTTAGTCAGAGTCATATAAAGAAATCTTATCAGTTTTTCTATTTACCTGTTTCTTATGCATATTTTTCCATCAGAAAATTCGCTAATAAAGTATAAGCATAAAACAAATTTATACAAATAGCATTTGATTGATTTTATAGAACGAGGCTTATCTGAGGAAAAATCTATTTCCTTTTCAATCGTTAATAGATACACAATAGCTTCTCTATAAAGAGAGAATTGAAAATGAGAGAAGTTAGACAGAGTGGGCATTGAAGTCTGTCGAGAAGAGAAAATAAAATGGACAAATAAAGAAAAATTAAGAACAGTAGGATATGAGAAAAGTTTGGTTGAAAGGGAATATATGAAATAGGTAGAGGTATTAGAAGGTAGATGGTTGAAGTTTAACAGAGAAAGACATGAAACAGATAGAACACAGGGGTAATCAGAAAAGGAAAAAAGTATAAATGAAAGGGATAAAGTGAGTAGAGGAAGAATAAGGAAGAGAAAGGAAAGAAAATACGAGTAAAAAGAGGAGGCTAGAAAATCGGAAGGAAAGAGAATTCGCTTTATAGTTGTTAAATTTTCTTGAAAATTGGTAATGTCAATCGGTTTTCAGTAAATGTTGACGGTTCAATATTAAGGTGAGAATAAAATACCGTCGAATGAAAGTATTTAATTTACTTTTCCCCTATTTTCTACAACAAGCAGCCATTTATAGTTGAAATAATTTTGATAATCTAAATTTCAGTTGATAACACAAAGCAAAATATGATTTCATCATCTCTATAGTTCTTCAAGAATTTCTTGTAATTCTTAAAAGGTTGAAACTAATTTAATTTTTTCTACATTGCTTAGCTTTCAAACTAACCATTGACTTATTTAAATGTTAAGACTACAAATACTAAGTATTTTTTTCATTCCAACCAACCTCCATTGCTGCATCATTAAGAATTTATAATTAGAACCTTAAAATTGGATGCGATTCTGTCGTGGATTGTTACTAAATATCAAGTACAACAAGTACTTGATATTTGTATACCTGTAAGTATACAAGTACACTTATTGCAAAAGGCACGATGCTTACAAATAGAACTTCAATGTATACTTTTACACTCAATTGCTAAAAAATGTTATGAAGTATCAACTTTGAAAAACAAATTTGTTGCTGTTAATCCTCAATTAGTTGTTAGATTTTTGGAACGCTTATCAGCTTATAAACCTTTTTAGCGAATTTTCATAATGAAAATGACGCTTATGAGGTTGTTCGGATGACGGAAGTTGAGGGTGGGAGTGAGTGGAATCGGTTCCTATTGGCTTCCTGATAACAAAAATATATGTCCGAAAAAGTTTATATATATGTATATATATATAAATATATATATATATATTATATATATATATATATATATATATATATATATAATATATATATATATATATATATATATATATATGTATATATATTTCGTATGGCGAACGATAACTCTCGAAGGCGTTCTCAAATTGAAACGAAACTTTGCAAATCGCGAGATGTTGTGGAGGTTACGAGGCCTATTGTTTATAAAAACATTATGACGTCATCAATCAAAGTTATGACGTCATGAAAAAAATTTTTTTTGAAACTTAAAATGGCTTTAAAACAAGGTATCTAGTATTTAGGTAGACGGCTAGCTGAATCGATTAAAACCAATTTCAGCTCAATCGAACCATCACAAATGGCGCAATCGGTATACATATATATATAATCTTGTATATATGTATACGTCTAGGTCAAAGACTCGTACGATATCTGTAGGTTCAGTAGTGTTAGAGGGTGGGGATATAGTATAAAAAGAAAGACCTCTACCTCTTGCTCCATCCTGGTAAGCCTACTGTCCCAGAGAGACAGGGCAAAAATGGCTTCCACTGAACCACGCCGAGCCGAGCTAAGCAGACCCGTAAAGAGGAAGAACATCGAAGTAGTCTTTATATGGTTGAAGTTATTCTAAAACGAATGCGACCAGTTCAGCTCAATCGGACAATCCTAAGTGACGCAAACGGTATTTTTTATTTTGAATAATCATGAATATATTTTTTTCAATCTTAAGATTTTACTCAATAAACAATTTGTTTACAAAACAAAATTTGACATTTTTCTTTAAATTCTATAAACAATCATAAACGTAAGTTGAGTTTACCTTTTGTATAGTGGACCATAACTAAAGCTGATGAAGATGAAACTATAATCTTTCATACCCTTTATACAAGGTTACTTTAACAGTTGCAACGTGTGGATTTTTTCCTCACAAAATCAAATTTGTGAGAAAACCTCTCAGGCCCGCTTCGCGGGCCTGTGAAACGAAGCTGTGAAAATTCGCTAAATACGTGGCAAAATGCCATGTAACAAGAAACGATAGTGAAACCATACATTAATACAAAACAACAACAATGTGGCCGCGAAGCGGTCACTGCGAGGCCCCCGGGCCGCGAAGCGGCCCGGCGGGCCGACGCCGCGGAGCGGACGAGGCGCGAAGCGCCGAGGCCGCGTAGCGGCTACGGGCCGAAGGCCCGTATTTTAAATTTGAATATATTTTTAATTCACAACATGGAAGAAAATATGTTCTTTTTAAAGGTACATTTAAATTTGACTCTGAGAACTCTTGGTTTCATTGTAAATAAGAGTAGTAAATCAACTCCTACTGAGCAAAATAAAACATTACCCTCTACAACGTCTGACCTACGTCAGACCTCATGGTTTGAATTTTTAAATAACTCTTTGAATAGAAACTTTATAAATATTGTGAGGTATTGCTTGTTAATCTTTGAGTAAAAGACACGCTAAACCCAGTTTAAATAATGTCGGGTACGATACCTCGAGAGTTCTCCATGTTGGATTTCCTATAATCATTCACACATCCTCTTACTCATTTATTTTAGACTCGCTTCGCTCGTCCTCAGAATATAGAGGTCACTTAATATACATTATAGTAACCCATTAGACTTGCGTTCATGTTATTTGACAAAAATTAAATTGACAATTATGAAAAAACTTGGAATATTTGCTCGTCAGAAATAGGACGAAATACGAGCCAAATTTAAAAAAAAAATCGATATAATTATGTTTTAGCGTTTCTTTATTTTTTAGTGTTTTATTTATTTTTTAAAACGTTTTATGATTCATTTTAGAGGGTTAATAGCGTCATAAATAAATTATTTTCTGGAAATCACATCTATGAGGAGGACGTGTGAGGACGCGTTGTGAATCCGATTTGGTGAGTAAAAATTCTGAGATACCTCGTGCCCGATGGTTATTCCTAATTTTATAATCTAATATGAGTTTATCTAATTTTATTCAGTGCATCTGAACTTATCTAACCGGTATATAGGGCGGAATGAACTTAATCCCATCTTTGACAAACAGTTGGGGTTCCAACCATCTGAACAAGGTCAGAAATGGAAAATCTGGTCTAGTCTAAGTAACTTCCTTTACTAGACTATTTGACAGAGGTATAAGCTGTTCTATCGTCCAAAGCATTACTGTTAGTTTTGGTCCTCAGTATACCTATCTCCCTGTAACTTGCTAAGAAATCTACCGGTACCTAAACCTTGATCGCCCATACCTTAGCTAAATGGTCCTCAGCCTTTGTTACTATGGTATCTAAAGATTCTCTATGTTGAAGTAACTTCCTAGCTTGTAACTTTCTAAAGAATGATCTCTCTAAAGTTTGTCTGGATACTTGTCTAGAAAGCACAGCAGCTACTTCGCTGTGAGACGCGCTGTCTGCCTCCACACCTTGCAGCATGGACTCCCATACTTCCAGCATGCAGTTGGATCCAGGTCTGAAACAAACAATGGACGTCTCAGAAACGATTTCCTAAAATCCTATAAATTCAGAAATCGTTGATTTTTACGTAATTAATTTGAGAATTTACATATTCGTAAATTTTAGATTTGTTATATTACATTGTACATTTTATTTTTTCCTCGCCTATTACTGTAGGTGTATCAAAAAAGTATTGCGTTTTCTCTTAATATCTGAAACCCAGATTTCATCATAATCCTCTAGTTAAAGTGATGTAGAAATTCATACAGTAAGGAGTGGGGGCGCGGGACACAATTGTCCAACTCCCCCGGAATAAGCTGTTTTTTATGGGCCTGCTTTAAGTTCACCGTTTCTCCACTAGAGGCAGGTCGGTTCACCTTTTACGGCATATATAAAATAATCAGTTCTTCATTTTCAGGATTTAAATTATTTAATGGGATTTTTAACAATGTTAAAAATCTTATTAATTATTTTGAATGTAAAATTTCCATAAAATGTTGTAAAAATATAAACGCTGTGTTATTTTAACTAGACTTGATACCATGATAACCATGGTGTGCAGAAATGGAAATTAATTTGCGTGTTTATTGCTTTTTCATTTGTTCTTTTAATGGACAAAATGATAAATGTATCTTATTTTATAAACAAATTATCTATAAACAACTAAAATGTTCAGAAAATTTTATTGTTACATTCTAGTTAATAGACGTCTCGATTTTAAACTGATAACAATATTGATAACAGTTGAACAAGGTGAAAACTAGCGCTCGGTGAGGTAGTTGATGCAACTAGGCCCTGTTTTTTTAGGACCACCTCAAACCAGGGAGTTAGTCCACTGTGTCCGCGCCCCACCCCTACTGTATGACTTCTACATCACTTTACCTCCATTTCATTTCCAGCAGCATTGTAATTCTTTCCTAAGCTTTAGGTAAGCATATAGAAATATGGCATCAATGAAGTTATTGATGGCTTTAGGTAACCATATAGAAATACCACCTAAAGCTTAAGATAATCATGAAATTCAAAGGATGTGAAAAGCAAATCCCAAGTCATAACACCCTAGACGTTTAGATACTTTATTCTAAGCTTGAGCGTAGCGAAACCGAATAAACACGGATAAAGACATCTTGAGGACGAGCGAAGCAAGTCCGATCTTATGACACCCTAAACACTAAATCCCTGCTTCGGAAGGCTCAGGTTTCAAATATTTGGAACTGGAACGCTACTTGAAGAGGGAATAGAGTCTCTAAGATGGCAGGACATTTTTACTATCATCCATCATAGCAGGAGGTTTGACGAGGAGAAAATAGTGGAGGTATAGAGATAGGTGGGTGATTTCGGGGTTGGTAAAAAGGGCCTAATGGTGTGGTCTACTCACCAGGCTTGACTACTGTCCACTCTTACAACTACTATATATCCCTGGTTTATTAACAGGTTAATCATAGCTTGACCAGTAATAACATATTTGTATAACCTTAAGTAATAACATATTTGTATAACCTTAAGTAATAACATATTTGTATAACCTTCAAAAAAACTCCATGTATAAAGTTTATAAAAGTTAAAAAAAAACTACTCAGTTTACAAAAACTGTTTTGTCCGAGCTATAAAAAACTTTTTAAGCCCCCAAGTTTCCAAATTAAATTACTTTAATAAACGAGCTTATAAAAATAGAAGCTGAAGGGACTTTGACGAAGTTTAAGGATGATTTAAGTCCGTCCTATTTTTATCCAAAAAACTTTTTATTCTTGCAAAAAATATCTTTCGAGTCAGAACTTATATTAATACTGACAGTAAGGAGTAGCATTAGAGGAATTGTATCCGGTTTGTGATATACAACTTATTTACCAAGTTTTCTTTACAAAACTTTGTACATTTTTTTTTAAGTCCGGATGTGTAGGTATTTATATAGAATACAGAATTAGATCTGATCTCTTATAAAGGGGACATTTCAAATACATCACACTGAGTAACAGCTTCGTGTGAACTATAGCGATAAAATTGGTATCAACCCCACTAATTGACACTGGAAGTTTAAATACCTGATTATTTTTTGGTAATGGTCTGGCAGGTATGGTCCTGATTACCATAATGTATTTGTCGTTAACTTAGAGCATTCCTTTAAATTAATTATTTTGAAAACAGTGTCATATTCAATAAAAATAGATATTAATACAATTAAATTCCGTATTAACTAAGAGAATTTAATATATATATATAAATTATTAATATATAATATAATAATATAATATAACACAACTAGTGCTTAACCACCTTAGTTGTGAATAGCCTCACAAACCTTAAAAAAAAGTTAAATTCCGATAATGTTTTCCCGAGCTATCGTTTGACATACATAAGGACTGTAATCAATTTACAATTAAAATTAAGCTTACAGGTACACCCAGATTTATTACTCTATTGTTTAGGAAAAACAAAGGTCAGGGAGAAATTACCGGAATTCAGCAATTAAGTATCAAATTGTCAGGATATGACACAGATTCAGAAATTATAACTTAATATAAAATCCAAAATTCATCATAAATAAAATCTAAAATATCATCGTAGATAAGCTGCTTGAATATAAAATCTAAAATATCATCGTAGATAAGCTGCTTAAATATAAAATCTAAAATATCATCGCTGCTTGAATATAAATCTAAATATCATCGTAGTAAGCTGCTTAAATATAAAATCTAAAATATCATCGTAGCTTGAATAAGTAGTTAACTGCTCTTAAAATAAATATCATCAAATAAATCATCTAATAAGCTGCTTGAATATAATCTAAAATATCATCGTAGATAAGCTCTTGAATATAAATCTAAAAATCATCGTAGTAAGCCTGCTTAAATATAAAAATCTAAAATATCACGTAGATAAGCTGCTGAATATAAAATCTAATATCATCGTAGATAAGCTTCTTGAATATAAATCTAAAATACATCGTAGATCAAGCTCTTGAATATAAAAATCTAAATATCATCGTAGTTAAGCTGCTTAAATATATCAAATCGTAGAAAGCTAAGTCAGATAGCTTGATATAGTAGATAAGCTGCTTGCGTATTAAGCTGCTTAAATAAAATCTAAAATACTCGTAGATAAGCTGCTTGAATATAAAATCTCTACGAGTCTGTTGAAAATGTAGTAAATTCTACCCTGTATACCTTTTCAGATACATTTAAACCAAATTTAAAATAACTTATAAATTAGAAAATATTAATATACCTGTCTTTTCTAAGCTCGGCATTTTTCTTTCTGTAATTAGCTACTAATAGTTGCAGCTCCTCAGCATGGTGTTCGTACATCTGGGACAACTCTTGCGTTAGATCCGTCACTGAAACATAATGTAGTATGCAGTGATGGTAACTGGATAGTTCAGTCATATATGTGTGGTGATTGATGGTGACAAAGGGGAGGTGATAGATCACCTAGGAAATAGGCTTTGTTGTTGACTCCCTATAAACGAAAATAGTGTTTTTTTTCTAATTGGCACATGTGTAAGGATTAGTAATAGACAACTGGACAAAGGTAACCGGTAGGCTACCTAGTGAAGAGGTTATTACGTTCCCACCACAAATAATTTTCTAAACATCCTATTTTTGACTTTGAGATTTTTCATATAAATTGACTTTCATCAATGGAAAATGAAATTTAAGAGCGTATATATTTTGAAACTAATATAATAACATAGAATTTAACAAAAACGCATTAAATGTCGTCTTAAATATTGAACTAATTTGAATGAATTAACTTTTTGTCATAATTATTAATTCATAATAATAATAATTATTATTATAAATTATTTGTTTAATAAGTTAAATTTTGTAAAATATTTGCCTATATTTGTCAAATTCTCAATATAGGCACGGAATTGATAGTAAAATAAAGGCCTTATCATGTCCCTTATCACCAATCAGTGGTGCCAACTTTAATAATTTACTCCAGCTATTACTTGGATATTTTAGTTAAACTTATTACATATCAAAATCCTATGTCTAAATCTGTTTGCTTAACTTGTAATTACTGCATCAGGATAGTTTTCGTTAGCATTTAGTTATCTTCAGCATCAGTATTTCCCCTTTCACAAAAATATACTGATTTTTATTAAAAATAGGGTTTACCTGGTGTTTCTTTGCTAATAAAACATACTTAAAGGTATATATTAATTTTGTATGTAAATAAATTCGACATCACCACCTAAAGTGACCAAAAAGTTACCTACTGGTAACTAACCAGCATATTTACACATAGCAATCAGGATTGCTATGTGCATAGCACATGTATGCTATGTGCACATAGCATATTTAACTGGTTTACTAACCAGCATATTTACACATAGAAATCAGTATATTTTTGTGAAATCGTTAAACTAAATAAACTGGTGATTTTAAAATCGCTGTAGAGTACCTTAAAAACCAAAATAAACAAAATATGTAACATATTGGGCGTAAAACTGCAATGTTTAGAGGTCATTTTAAGCCAAATTTGAAAAAATCGTCCCAGTCCCATTGGACGATAAATCGCCCTGAAAAACGCCTAAATCATGAAGACTTTAACTTTCAATAATTTATCGACTCCAAAAGGTAAAATTTGGAACATTGTAATATTTTTTCTTGTTCCTCGTGGTCACCTAACTAACCAAAAAATTGTTTAAATTTTTTCCAATATTATCAATTAACAATTTTACCGTGTTAAAAAAATTAATGAATAAGTATATTTTCAGTCTTTTTGGTCAAATTTATTATGCAAACTCACGAGTACATTAGCAGCAGTAGAACAAAAAATATTGGTTTTTATGTTAAGCCCAAAGAAGACACTTTCAAACGAGACCCGTTTCATTAAGCTGGGTTAAGCCAAAGCCGAAATATTAAGCCTCAAAAATTTGCAAAAAACTCAAAATTTGGGTGTCTCGGGAACTAGAAAGTGATTTTTAAAAATGAAGGGGGCTGTAGAAAAAAATATTACTAGGCGTTTTGGACTAGCTATGGTTAGGACCAAAACAGAAAAAAAATTATCAATTTTAATTTTTTTTCGAGCAACATCTCTGGATCACTTAAAATGGATTGACCCACCTCTGTTTTTCTAAACACTGCAAATATGATTTGAAAAAAAAACTTAATTAAAGTCTTTAGAACAAAGCCCATTCGGGTCAGTTGAAGTTTATCAATGATTTAAAAAAAACTTTTTTTTACTTTTTTCCAATTTTAGACTTTTCTTGTAAATGGGCTTTTGGGACTTCTGCTCACAATAAACTTTTTATGATTAATTGTTGTTTGATTATAAACTCTTTCCCCTTTGTTATTTGCTTATTTTTAGAATTTATTTAGAAAGGAAAACTCAAAATATTAATTACAGTTGAGTTAATTTAGCAGAAAATGTAAAAGATTTTTCTTTGTTTTTATTTAAAAGTATGAACAGGGATAAAATGAACGTAAAACCTATTAAAAAATATAATATAAAATAGGAATAAAACTTAATTAACATAAATAAGTCTTAAGAACTTTGGTAAATATTAAGTATACCACCTTAATAACTGAACTCTAAAACATTACTTAGTATAAGTAAGTAGAATTTTCAAGTATACTGTCTTAATAATGAAAATTAGATTTTCATTATTATTTATTTCATTTATACAAAATTAATATAAATTATTGACCAAACTATTTAAACTATATAATTTTATGAGGAAATGGTCAGATAGGTAAGAAAACACAAAATTTGAGCTTTCGGCCGTAAATTAGGCCTCATCAGAAGTAGTTTTATTCCAAACTGAATCAGATAACACATAAAAATAAAACATTAGTTATATAATCTAACAATAGCTAGCTGTGTATCCATCGGAGAACGACACCTACTTCTAAACAAAGATCAAGTTTGAATACAAAAGGGGGGCTAACATTACAAAATATTTTAGAAAAGGAACACTATATAAATATAATTTACGGCCGAAAGCTCAAATTTTGTGTTTTCTTTACCTATCTGACCATTTCCTCATAAAATTATATAGTTTATTTCATTTATATTTATTTAATCACATTAATAATGTTGATTAGAACTTTAGACTAAGTGTCACTTATATATTAGGTTTTAACACAAGTTTTGCTCAAACTAAACAATGTTCCAGAATACAGCCCTAAGTGTGATAATCTAGATCATTACTTAAGTTTAAGTTAGACTTATGTATCAGTCCTAAGATAGGAAAAAAAATTAAAGTCTTCTTAAAATACAGTGTGGCGGACTACACTGCAAATAATAATTTTATTAGATTATAAAATTATAATCAACTCTGAACGCCGACAGAGTTCAGGCTCTGTCGGCGCCCTGATGAGTTAGACGTAACGAAACAGAGTACGACATTATCGAGGGTAAGACAGCTCGATATTACATTATATCGAGCTGTCAATGATGACGAATGTCTAATGATGGAACAGTTCCCAGATGTAGCATTGCATTTTGCTTGTTACATTTCCTATATTTTTATTGTTTATTATTTTCAATATTTTTAAAAATGCCAATTTTCAAAAAAACATTTTTTTAGTAAAATAATTTTTTGTTGTGCATTAATTTAAGAATGTTATCTGTTTGTAATTTCAAGTTTCTATAAGGCGCGGTCGAATATCCAATCTAGAACATTGCCTTCTAGAACATTGGATCATCAACAAATTTTTTTTATAATATTTTGTGTTATATTTTGACATGTCATATTTGTTAACATTGACGTCTAACAGTAGTTATGTATGTACCAAGTTAGATTAAAAATAAATCGTTGAGTGAATGTAAATACTCCATGAAATTAACCAAAAGAGCGTGCAAATTACGGAAATAGGCTTCATTTATCACAAATCCGGCTAATAACTGAAAATTTTGAAAAAAAAGTTATAAAAAAAGTTTGTTGGTGATACAATGTTCTAGAAGGCCGTGGATATTCGACCGCGCCTTATATTAAATATTATACTCAGTAACACGGCACAGCCATAACAGCAAGGCTCTAGATTACTTCCTTTTGATTAGTAGTCTAAAACATTATTTAAGTCAAAGTTAGACTAATGTATGAGTCCTAAGATAGGAATAAAAGTCTCTTAAATATTTATTAATGCTCTAGAATACTGCCATATGATTGGTGGTCTTAAACATTACTGAAGTCTAAGTTACACTTATGTTTTGGATAAGGTTTAAGTCCAACTCAGAATCAAGTAATGTTTTATGTACTATCTTAAAGGTGTCCTCTAGAAAATTAATTATTAGTAAAACTTATGTGTGTGTTCTAACATATACAACCTTTGTAATGCTCTAGTCTAGAATACCAATTTTTAAAAGTTTAATCAGGGCAACATAAGGTTTTAAACCCTTGACGTGGTGTAGGTAAGGGGGATTAATTGGAAACAGATAATGGGTATTTTATTCAGGTTACCTGATCCTTGTAACGTCAATATGTCAAAGAGGTCGGAAACTGACCCAACTCTCTTTTCTTTATTTTTTTTTTATATGTCTTCAATTTGATGTTGATTTTTTCTTCCTTTTAACTTTTCCTCACTTTCTTATACAGAAGGTATATAGAGGAAAAGTATTGGTTTCACCCAAAAAATGTTAACCCGAGATTTTACTTGAATTATCCATTTTAGGTGTTTTTAGGACCATCTGAACCGATTTCAGCTTGATGTCTGTGTGTGTGTGTGTCTGTGTCACGCATAACTCCTACTATGTTTATGCTAGATAGTTGGAACTTGGTACAAAAATCAGTCTTTGGGTCTAGTTGTGCTGCCCGGAATATCAAAGTTTGATGTCACCATTAACCCTATTTTCTTAGTCAGCAAAAATTAAAAAAAATCGTAAAAAATCTAAAAATAACCCGATGAACTTAAAGTTTGACTGGAATATACCTCTCAATATGACAAAAAAATCTTCTGAATTTCGTTTTGATATTAGCCGCCATTTTGAATTTTTTTTGGAAATTTAAAATTTTGACGTTTAGCAATACCAAAAGTATACACGTGTTTTTGACATATAACACGCCGTAGGAACCGCAAAAAAATAGAAACAAATATAAAAAACTCAGATCAAAATCTACTAATTAGTTAGAAAGTTATAAGCGAACTTAATTATTAATTAGTGCGACACTTTTGTTAAAAGTAAAAGTTAGTTTACATTTGTCAAGGTTATAAAATTTCCGCCAAAAATTCAAATAATTTAATATAACCGAGTAAAAATCGGAACTTTTTCTCATTTAAGGTTATACGAAGTTTAACATTCCCATAATTCCGGTTTCATACCAGTTTCGGATTTTTTTCTTGCAAACACAATACTTTTCCTATATACCTACGGTATAAATGATGCAAAGGGGATGAGAATAGCGAATACCATGTGATGAGGAAAAGTTCCGAGGTACCCCGTACCCGATGTTTTATTATATTTATTTATTTAGTTATTAAAAATTTAAACATACAAAATTATACTTATGTTAAAAGAGGAGGTAGGAGAACAATAGGGAGAGGGTCGACTCCTCTTTACATCTCCAAGGGAAAACGGTAGGTATATAGGAAACGAATTGTGTTTGCAAAAAAAAAAAATAAAAACCAGGATTTTACCTTCATAATTGTTTCCAGTTGCTTTTAAGACCTTCTGAATGGTTTTTACCAAGTTGTCAGCCTAAAACGTTAAATTTAGCCATAAAAGTTAAATTGATCGAAAGTTCAATCAATCTTTAGATCTAGATGTGCTATCAGACATTTTGTGTGACGTCACAAACTGGCAAAAAAGGCTCAGCAAAAATGTTTAAAAATCATTAAAAATATTTAGATTAAATTAAAATTTAGACGCTGGTAGTCATGTAAAAGGCCAATGTCAGAATTACCAACTGACTGTTGGGAAATAACAACTAACTATAATACAATAACAATAACTAATAACTATAATATAATAACAACTAACTATAAATAACTACTAATAACAACTAAGTGTTATTAGTATGACGAAAATTGAGCAAGGAAACGATGAGAGAGAGGGGTCTATTTCTTTTGAAATGTCAGATAAAATGCACTTCGACACAAGCCAAGCTATTGATATAAATATGCTAATTTTAATTAAATAAAAACGATTTTTTAAACCGTTTTTCTATGGCATTAAAGTAGACTAAACAGCAAATTTTAACTTTCAAAAGAGAAAGATAAATATTTCGAACCTATATATTAAAGAAAATAATAGTATAGAACAATGATGTAAAAAAAGAAGGAAATACTTTAGTCGAATTTTCCAACTTATTCTTTCCTAGAATTTCTTTTCCAAAATGAAATTTCTTTGAGGAGTTTTCCGGGAGTCTCTTAACATTTTGAGTTATGTCAAAGACGTGCCGCTTCCAATGGCACCGTCTCCTCTTTATGAACTTCTTTACTGATTTAGCTCAGTGATCCTCAGGCTAACAGTAGATTAAATAACTTGACTTTTTAATGAGTTTATACAGCGAAAAGGAATCGGATCCTTACCGTTTAAAACATGTTTCGCTCTTGATATAAAAAGTTTGTCTCTTACGTTTCGTCACCTACTACAGTATTTATTTAGGAAAATATTGTGTTCGCCCTATAAATCCACAACAAATTATACGTTCATCATTTGATACTACCGAGTTTTGCAAAACATAAATAGTTGACACAATACAATTGTGCGAGAGACACCTAGGAAATATAACAAGCAAAAAGCAATGCTACATCTGGGAAGTGTTCCATCATTCAACATTCTTCATCAATAATGGCTCGACATAATGTCATGTCCCACTCTGTTTCGTTACGTCTAACTCATCAAGGCGCCGACAGAGCCTGAACTCATTCTGACCTTCAATTAAAATTCCGAAGAATATAATATGAAGTATTTACCAGAGACGAGTTTAGTAGAATGACGGAACAGTTCCCAGATGTAGCGTTGCTTTTAGCGAATTTCCTTTGGGAAAAAATTCGCTAATGGGATAGGCGTCATGGCGGAATTCGAACCTCGGACCACGACACAAATCCGTTTCAGAGGTCCCTAATGACGAAAAAAAAAATTTCGCGAGACTTTTATATATATATTAAATATATATATATATATATATATATATATATATATATATAATATCTGTATTTCTAGACTTTCTTGTAAACACTCTATCTTCGAACGGATTAATATTTTTTAACCAAACTTAGTGCAAAAATCAACCTTCGGGAGGACACGAACCCTATTTGCGCTAAAACCTTCAAAGATAACTGACTAAGCTTAAAGATAAGTAACTAATCTTTAAACTAGTGCAAATAATAGTGCGTACTTCTAATTTTAGAGGCATAGTTTTGTACAACAACTGGATGATTATGCGCATTTCCTTTGGAAAATACAGTCAAAATGAGTTACGAGCAGTGCTTGACAATTGAGTAACTGCTTAGGTTCTAAAGCATGAACCGGAACCACGCAATGGGCATGGTTCTTGCATAAGCAAGAAATGGGTTGTTTAGCACGGAAACACGCATTCTAAATGAAATTCGCCCGACAGCGGACCACCGCGCCGGAATTATTTATATACTAGTTGTAAACTTATATAATGTAAAAAGCACGGAAACACGCATCCAAAGGAAATTCGCCCGACATGCGGACCACCGCGCCAGAATTATTTGCTTATAACATTTCCTAGGTGTCTCTCGCACAATTAAATTATACGTTCACATAAAAAATAATTGTATTGTTTTGCGTGGTTTTCCACATAATGCCTGTTTCTCTATGTGTGTGAGAGGTTTCCTTTCATAACTCCTTCTGTGTTAGTGAAAATGTGTGGACACTTCAGCCCAGAAATCAGAGTAATAATCTAGTTTGTTACTCCAGAGATATTTGTTTACCATGGTTGCCAACGGGTAACAGTTTTATGCTTGTTTAACACAGCATAATCTGGCAAATCTGGTAGTTTTATGCTTGTTTAACACAGCATAATCTGGCAAATCTGGTAGTTTTATGCTGGTTTAACACAGCATAATCTGGCAAATCTGGTAGTTTTATGCTTGTTTAACACAGCATAAAACGGGTACAGGGTACCTCGCTACTTTTTGTTAAAGCATCGGACTTGCACAGCTCGTCCTCAGAATGTCATGATCATCCAAAGCAATGACTGTTTATATCCATAAAATCAGGATAAATATATATATTTGTATAGCTCAGAATAAAGTAATTATCAAGTTCCTAAGGGTTATAACTTAAGACTCGCTTCGCTCGTTCTCAGAATGTCAGATAACACGAAGCTTGAGGTAGTAAAACTTCAGTCTCGCTTCCCTCAACCTTAGAATTATTTAGTAACTTAATACCTGGGGTGTCGAACCTTTCAGTTAATTAAGCCAAGAAAAGTAATACAGTAGATAGACTTCGGGAACAAACGACTCTCTTGTTCAATTCGTGACAAAAATCCTCATATTCGTGACAAAAAATCCTCATTAAATCAGTTACAACTTGGTAATTAAGAACTACCTAGTTGTATCCGTCAATTAAATTTTGAATTTCATCGGCACCTTAAAATTTTTAAGTATTGGTGCTTTAAGCTTTGCATTTGGAACCAAAATACATAGAGAAGTAGCTCCTTCTAGCATATGCTCGTTACGTTAATAATATAATATCGGTTAGATAAAAAAAGAAAAAAAATCTCTCTACAAAACAAAACTTTATTGGCAAAGCGCTTTCAACCTAACTAGAGGCCATCATCACTTCTCTACTTCTTTAACATCTCAACGGTTTTGCACTGATGATGGCCTCTAGTTAGGTTGAAAGCGCTTTGCCAATAAAGTTTTGTTTTGTGGATAGACTTTTTTTCTTTTATTATTTATGATGGACTCCAACACGCTCATTCTACTAGTTTAATATTGGTTTGTTTTTCCAGAATAATATTTTACGATCATTAAGCATCCTTCCCTCTGCTTGTATTTTACAACTCTCAGCCCTGAAGAATTTTATAATAGAAATCATGAGTACAAACACTTATTCCTAAATGACTGACGACATTTACTTTACTCTTAAGCTGTAAAAAAGTTTATAGCTAAAATATTAAATAAGATGTAAAGTTCATTTATTGAATCAATATTATTTTTTATACGTTTAAGTCCGTAGCATCATTTAGGCATTTTTATTTCCCGAATTGCATTCTGCTCTATACCCTCATATTTATACACATTATAAACATCCAGGGCATCATGCGACGCCCTGGGTACTTCTACTCTTCTCGTGAATAGCTGTAATTGTGATTAATTAGCAGTTTGCCTTGTAATTTATCTTAAGGCACACTAGCTACTCTGATCTCATTAGCCTCAACCAATCAATTAGCCTACTAGTTTTACCATTCTCGTCAGTCCTTTCAGTCTCATAATAAAGGCTTACTCCAAAATCCAGTACGGTATCTCCAGACTAGGAGAGACGCCGCTGGCATTTTTAAGTTAATGTATATAAATCTTTTAATAGACTTCCGCAGATCACTAAAATGCATTTTCTAGAACCAATCAATGCATTCAATAGCTAGCGTTATTTGCAAGGCCACAGACATCGGGAAATCTTCCAATTTTACCGTGTAATTGTTTATTCCAAAGGCTAAGTATTACAATCCCTCTATGGGCCTGCAAATTGTCTTTACATGAGCTCAGTGCTAAAGCTTTCACTATACAACTTTAAGGTCAAGGGTTTAAATCTAGTTTGGGAAAGATCCTTTATCTTTCTGAATCCGTACCGGCACGCAGATGTTTGTCTTTACATAAGATTAAGGTTACGGAAACGTCGATCCAGACATGTCTCTGGCAAAGCAGAGTCCAAACATGCATTTATCGTAGTTTGTATTTAAACACTCTAACACTCAGCTACAGGTTCTCTGTAAGAATTATATTTACGCTATCGAATCAAAATTCCCGTATTGTGTCCCCTAGTGAGTCCAATTTAGATACCGAGTAGGTTAAAAGCCGTTCTTTTATTAGCTGTGGTGTTTACATAAAAAGGCGACCACCCAATCTTTTACTTACTACTTGAAGAAAATGCAAAGCTGGAATTGACGACAACCATTATCAATGTGTCTAAATTCCAAAATACATTGTTAAATTCAGCCTCCCAGAAGTAGATTTATTTGGGTTAGAGACCAATTTGGGACAAATTTTATTTCACCTTTTCAAGATTTCTTGTTTTCGCCTTTTTAAGGTGTCACCCAATTTTAGATATTAATGCACGTCGTATATTACTACTATGTATGTACTGTGTTATTTCTGGTAGGAGTGGTAGTGTTACATTGTATTATATCTATCTTAGTGGCATATATATATATATATATATATATATATATATATATATATATATATATATATATATATATATATATATATATATATTATATATTAATTGCTATTGAAACATTATTGAAGTAGTATATATAATAGTGTCATTTATATTAAGTATGGAAGTGTCACTATTATTGTAGTATGTATCTGTGTGGTGTATATAGAGCATATATATATTAGTGATAGTGTTACATTGTATGAATAGTATATAATTTTTACTATTGTTATCTTGTTTTATTTATTTTCATTTTTACACCAGAAAATACCATAGATCCATTTACTCTATCGACAAAAATAGAGATACAAAAATACACCGAATGATTGATTGACAATCATTTATCTCAAGAGGGAGGGAGTTAAAAGTATTGGCACTAGGGCTTTAGGCCTACTATCTAAGACGCTACTATGAGACTTTTATTTTAAATATGTAAAGGAATAGATGGTATAGTATTGTTACATTAAGAATAATTTATACTATGTGATAAAAGCTTTACTTAAGTCTATTTGAAGTTTCATAGTATTTCCTACCCAATATTTTATTTGATGTTTATAAGAATTATATATAATTTTACATACGCGAATCTGTGTCTGCATAACGTCAAAAAAAATATATGTGTTTAGAAGCATCAGTGCTTTTCTCATGATAAACGATGTCAGGATATTAAAAGTTGAGTAGAGAAAAGCGATTTTTACAACAAGGGATAATTATTCACAGGCTTCTGCCTGAGCGATAACAATACTTTATTTTAAAGTGGAGGTACGAACGTAAAACGACATCTGCGGTTTACTTTGATTATTAATTATTTGGTCGTTTGTGTATTCATTAAGCCTATAATTTAAATTATTTTTGCTTTCATATTTTTAATAATTAAGAGAGAGTATTAATTATTATAAAGGAACAACAATGTTTTCTCAAATGGGTACGTTTTAGGATCGTTGAACACCTTAAATGTCACTAAAACTTATAACTGAAAAAGTTGAAGATAATATAAAAAATCCTAAGTCTATCGAGACATACCACATAATGTGGCTTGCTAAGTTTTCAACATAATTAAAATTTCAAAGAAAGCCAAATTTCCCACATATCTCTGGAGTACGAAACACAAAATCTTAGTTTCTTATTTATTATTTTGTTTAGATGTATTTTCCATTCTGTAACTTATATTTCATTTCTCACTCACTTTATCAAACGCTTCTTAGCATAATCCTATTTAGTATTTCGTTTATAATCTTCTTATATCAATCCTTCAAAGCAATGTAAATACCAAAATTAAGCTGCTTTAACATGAAAGAATTCACACAAAAAACTGTGAAATACAGCAATGATTATCATAATCCCTCATTCTACATTTAATCATTTCAGTTTATTTATTTAACATTTACTTGAATACATCATCTTTTTATAAAGTACTTATTTTATTTTATGAATCCATATCCGATTTTATAAATTTATATTTTATGTACTAACAGTGTTTTTTTTTACGTTACTTATTTATTTTTTAATTTTGTTCATATTTATATTTAATTTTCGTTCTTATGTTTTATTCAAATGTAACAATTCATTTTATTATCTCTTACTTTTAATTTTTTATACCCTTTCATTCATGTCTATATTCATTTCATTCAATTTTAAAATTGAAAATGTTATAAAATTAAGGAGGGTTATTATTATTAAAGATTTATTTTTAGATATTCCTTTAACAAAAAAAATCTTTGGAAACATGAAAAAAGAGTTATATATTGTTATAATGAAGTGACTTGAAAATTTTCAAGACACGAATTTCCAAACGAATTTTCGTGAAAATTTGCGAACTAGACAAAGTGACTAGAATAGCAAACCTGAAATCCACAAGTAAAATATAATTATGTCAAGAGCAATACATCATGCAAAATTAGAACGTCATTTATTTAAACAAAGAATGCTGTTAATAATAAACAATTGTGCTTTTTAATGCATATGGCAGTAAAAATAAGTAAAATCTATCTATAAAAAATAAGTAATTATAGCTGACGATTTAAATAAACTTTTATCATAGAACTATTATGATCTATTGCATTACGTTATTAAAAACTGTAACTCAACTTAATTCATACTTCCCGAACAAAGTTAAAGCAACACTTAGTTGGTAAATTTATAAGATACTACTATATTCCTACTTAAAAAATAAATAAATAATTTTTAAAAAACTAAAAAAATACGATATCAAATAAAAACAAATAATGAAATTCAAAACATAACCTGAGTTGTCTGAGTAGGGATTTTTTTGTTACTCAAAAGAAGGAATTTTTCGTGAATAAAAGAAGGTTGATAGCATTGCGATTTTGGCGGGCTGCCAACTTACTTTAGCCATGTGTTATACAATAGTGTTATTATACATACTGTAAGTTATATGATCTAGTCATAATAATTAGATATTAAAAGTTATTTATGCACCAAGGGAGTAAAGAATGCTATTATTTCCCAGAGCAGTTAGTTGGTTCAGTATTTAACTCCCGATGAGAAGTCAAGGGATTTATGTGTTTAACTCCCGAGGCAAAACCGAGAAAGTTATGACTAATAACTTCCTGGGCGAAGCCGGGAGCGAAAAGTAACTTTTTTTCCCTTAGGAGTGAAAAGTGCTTCTTTACTCCCTAAAAACTAGTCAATAAACTTTAAATTATACACCGTCTGGAGATAAACATATTTTACATATATAGGCATAACGTTTCATTGGTAGGCAGTATGTTTAATTCTACCCTTCAGTTCTCGGCACAGCGTATCGCTAAATTTCTCATTTGTACTATCATAATGCAATAATTGACAGGATGGGTCTGATAACCTTAACTGTTTGATCATATTGAACAGATTTAGACAACAATATCTTGTTATAGTTCAACAAAGCTGTTAATTAAAGGATAAGATGAGATAGAACCAACGATAGTATCAATAGGTTGTTAATATTACACCTGGTTAAACTAGATCTAAAGCAATCCCTACAATGTCAAATATAACCTTAGTAGTAGTAATATGGGGGGAGTGATAGTAACTACCAAGCTAGTAGGCCACGTTGTTGGGCCCTTTTCGCCAGCTCCCTGAGATAGTGTTCTACTCTTTTTAATTTCAAGTGTACGTATATATTTCATCTAATCTAGACAGAGCTGTGGATTTTTATTGTACCTCTCATGCTTTTTTCAAGCAAACATACATATTTTCACTGACTCTTATAGTCTAGTGAAAACTAGGAACAACACGTGCCCTTGCTGTTAAACCCAACCTCCATACACTTTAAACTACAAGGCAGACACTAAATTTTCCCTATACCCAGTTTCGTTTAGGATTCGGGATCTTTAACGAGTACCTGGCAACGCACAGGCTCGAGACCACGGGCTTCTACCCTTCAGTTCTCGGCACAGCGTATCGCTAAATTTTCATTTGTACTATCATAATGCAATAATTGACAGGATGGGTCTGATAACCTTAACTGTTTGATCATATTGAACAGATTTAGACAACAATATCTTGTTATAGTTCAACAAGCTGTTAATTAAAGGATAAGATGAGATAGAACCAACGATAGTATCAATAGGTTGTTAATATTACACCTGGTTAAACTAGATCTAAAGCAATCCCTACAATGTCAAATATAACCTTAGTAGTAGTAATATGGGGGGAGTGATAGTAACTACCAAGCTAGTAGGCCACGTTGTTGGGCCCTTTTCGCCAGCTCCCTGAGATAGTGTTCTACTCTTTTTAATTTCAAGTGTACGTATATATTTCATCTAATCTAGACAGAGCTGTGGATTTTTATTGTACCTCTCATGCTTTTTCAAGCAAAATACATATTTTCACTGACTCTTATAGTCTAGTGAAAACTAGGAACAACACGTGCCCTTGCTGTTAAACCCAACCTCCATACACTTTAAACTACAAGGCAGACACTAAATTTTCCCTATACCCAGTTTCATTTAGGATTCGGGATCTTTAACGAGTACCTGGCAACGCACAGGCTCGAGACCACGGGCTTGGGATGCGGTACGCAGAATTTCTATCCCTCTCATTAAAATCCCAGAGGCCCGTGCTGGGATTAAACCCAGGACTAAATAAACTCTGAAGTTTAAAGTCCATTCATTCTTTGTATTGACCGCGTACCTTAACCACTACACCACGGATGACTTCTAAGTGTATACTAAAGTTGGCAATAATTTATTTAAACAATAATCTTATATAAACTGAGAGCATATCCTGGTATGCAAACCCTAGACCTCATTTGTGTCATAGGTCAGTGTAAAAACTAATGCTCTAATGACGTCTGCCATGGAGGCAGCCTGAATACAAAAGCGGCGGTTTTACTATCATTATATGCTTAAAACTATATTTGTCATATAGCTTATAGTTTATTATAGTGCTATATATGAACCCATGACTAAATAAACTCGCAAGTTCAAAGTCCATTCATTCTGTGTATTGGCCGCGTACCTTAACAACTACACCACGGGTGAATCTCAAATATAACCATACGTTTGAGAAAAGTAGGAACAAATGAATATATTTGCTTGCTTGGTATGTATATGTATACAAAGCAACATAATCCAAGAGCCAGGCCTAAAAAATGCGATTAATTTCGTACTACTTGAAACCAAATTTTCTTGAAAATATGCCTTAAATTATAAAGAAAAAGCATAATCTGCCTATCCAGAGTTGAGCCATTCATATGAATGCGCCTGCACAAAATATTAGAAAATCACACAAATTCCCCTTTTCTTTCAGTAGTTTCTAGTGGGTCATGTGCCAAACATGAAGAGAACATTTTTTAAAGCTGATAAAATTTCTTATAAAACGAGTGTTTTTTCGTCAAAATCGGATAAATACAACTAAAGTTATGATATTTGTTAAATGACCAACAAAATGCACAAAAAGCCAATATTATTTCAAAGATATTTGCTGACTTAGCATAAATTTACCATTTTATTAGTGTTTTTGAAAGAGGATTTTAAAAACTTTGGTTGTAGTCATCCGATTTCGATGATTAAACACTCGTTTTACAGAAACATTTTCAGCTTTAAAAATTGTTCTTTGTGTTTTGCACACGACTGCAGTAAAAAAAAAAAAAAAAAAAAAAAAAAAAAAATGCCCGTTTTAGGGCCTTTTGGCCCATCAGGGAATTCACCCTGCGGGAACCACCTCAGGTGGGTTGCATCTACTATACTCTAAGAATTAATTAAAGTTGGCGAAATCTTTTTAATACAAATACTATTCATAAAATCTTAGAGCATAACCCGGGCTGCGAACCCCGGACCTCCGGTGCCGAAATCGTACGCCTTAACGACCACAGCCACGGAGGCAGACTGCAGTAAACCACTTAATTCAAGACATCTGAAATTTTGCGATTTTATAAAATTTTTGAGCACGCGCTGTCATATGAAGGGCTCCACTCTGGATAGGCAGACTATGATTTTACTTCATAATATTAGTTATATTTTCATAAAAAATCGGTTTAAATTTAAAATAATACTATATATAGAAGGAGCACTACTGATTACACGAATTCCGGTTCACTGGTGCAACTAAGTAATGCTGCCACCCTAACAATATACAATTTTCTAAAAAAAAGTTGGCAATACTTCCGGTTGCAGAATTATTATGTTCTATTATTAATTAATGATTTATTATTCATAAAATACAAATATAAATATCGGTGCATTACAATATTTTATGCATTTTAAATTGTAGTTTAACGTATTAATTAAAATTATATATAAAAAGTAGTCCTCGTCAACTAAATGTAGATTCTTGTATTCCGCCACCCTTTTGGCATCTAAGACCAGTTTTATTAAATACTCAGTAGGTGTTTTAAGTTATTATATTTGTTTTTTACGATCTTTCTTCATAATAGATATTTATGACAAATATTTAAAATAATGTTTTGTTGTCAGGTTGGCAGCATTACTTAGTTGCACCAGTCAACCGGCTTTCGTGTATCAGTGGAATTACATTGTGTTTACGGTCCTGTGCTCCTTCTATATATAGTATTATTCTAAGGCACCAGTCAACCGGCTTTCGTGTTATCAGTGGAATTACATTGTGTTTACGGTCCTGTGCTCCTTCTATATATAGTATTATTCTAAGACACCAGTCAACCGGCTTTCGTGTTATCAGTGGAATTACATTGTGTTTACGGTCCTGTGCTCCTTCTATATATAGTATTATTCTAAGACACCAGTCAACCGGCTTTCGTGTTATCAGTGGAATTACATTGTGTTTACGGTCCTGTGTTCCTTCTATACTATTCTAAGGGTTTAAAGTAGTTTCAAATGAGTCACATTTTTTCAGGTCCAGCTTTTGGAATAACAGGATTGGACTCGTATCATAGGGAGGTTACTTTTTAAAACCCGTGCCTTAAGGTTATGATTTAAACACAGTTACATTTAATTTTGGTCTAAATTTAATTGTCGTTTCCTCATTTTTAATTGTCAATTAATTTTTGGTTCTAATTATATTGGTCGGAATTAGGCCTAAACATGTTTGGAGTATAAAACGCGTCATCGATTTATTGAAAAATGAGTCAAAATATTTGTGCAAAATGTGATATTAGTGTTGTAAAAAGCTATCCTTATTTTGAAAAATGCAATTAAACCAGTAACACAATTGCGGTATTTTGACATTTCCTCATTTATACCGTAGGTATACAGGAAAAGTATTGTGTTCACAAAAAATCCGAAACCGGGATGAAACCGGAATTATCCGTTTCAGGCGTTTTTAAGGCCTCCTGAGTGGTTCTCGCAAAGTTTTCTGTCTGTATATGTGTCTGTTATCATCGTAGCGTCCAGTTTATTTACGCTAGAGAATTGAAAGTTTGTCCAAAAATGAGCTTATCGCTGCTAATCAGAAAATATTTTTTATGACGTCATTATCTCGCAATAATGACTCAGCAAAAGTTTCGAAAAATCATAAAAGACGGAAAAATGGTGCGTTGGGATTGAAATTTGGCACGTATAACACTAACATATGTGACAAGTTTTATCTCATTCAGCATTAGTTAAATTTTTATTGAAAGACTTTTGTGCGTTTTTTAAAAAATTGTAAAAATCAGAAAATGATTCAAATGAGTTAAAATTTATTAATAGTGTATATTATTACCTTATAAATAAGTACACTAAGTTCCGTTTCAATATGACTAGTATATCCATAAATTTTTTCGTTTTTATCATAAACATTAAAGAGCATTGAGCGTGGTCAGTGCTATATGGCGACCGCTGAGAATGATACGAATGCATTTACTATTTGAAGACGAGCGAAGAGAGTCAAAATGCATGTTGCAGTATAAATTTGGTGAACTGTATTTCTGAGGAAGCAGGGAGGATGAGCGCAGCGAATCCGATGTAATGAGGAAAAGTTCTGAGGTACCCCGTACCCATTTTTTTATTACATTTTTTGACAGTAATACATTATTTTCAAAGGCATTATTTAGTCATACATTGGACTACAAAAAAAAACGGTGTGATTTCGTTCCGTCAAAAAAATCATTCCGTCGACAAATTTTTCCGTCGACAGTCGACGGAAAAATTTGTCGACGGAACGAAACGAGTTGTTGGGTCGACAAATCATTCCGTCGACAAACTCAAATAATTTGTCGATGGAACGATTTGTCGACGCAATGATTTGTCGACGCTGTGATTTGTCGATGGAATGATTTGTCGACGAAGTGATTTGTCGACGGAACGATACGGAGCCAAAAAAAATCATTCCGTCGACAGTCGACGGAAAAATTTGTCGACGGAACGAAACGAGTTGTTGGGTCGACAAATCATTCCGTCGACAAACTCAAATAATTTGTCGATGGAACGATTTGTCGACGCAATGATTTGTCGACGCTGTGATTTGTCGATGGAATGATTTGTCGACGAAGTGATTTGTCGACGGAACGATACGGAGCCAAAAAAACGATTTTGGAACCTTCAATACGTCAATAGTTATTTGTACGTTTTTGTAATTATTAATAACATTTATTATTATTTTGCTTTAACTTAAAAGTTTTAAACATTATTTCGACATAAATTTACCGAAAAATTCAAAAAACTCATCAGCGTTTTAAAATCATATCCTCTAGAGAAACGGGTTACTTATTTTTGAAAGTAACCTTCTTGTGATGTCTCCTTAGAATAATACTATTTATAGAAGGAGCACTACTGATAACACGAAAGCCGGTTCACTGGTGCAACTAAGTAATGCTGCCATCCTAACAATATACAATTTTCTAAAAAAAAGTTGGCAATACTTCCGGTTGCTGAATTATTATGTTCTATTATTAATTAATGATTGATTATTCATAAAATACTGATATAAATATCGGTGCATTACAATATTTAAAGCATTTTAAATTGTAGTTTAACGTATTTATTAAAATTATATATAATAAGTAGTTCTCGTCAACTAAATGTAGATTCTTGTATTCCGCCACCCTTTTGCCATCTAAGACCAGTTTTATTAAATACTCAGCAGGTGTTTTAAGTTATTATATTTGTTCTTTACGATCTTTCTTCATTAATAGATATTTATGACAAATATTTAAAATAATGTTTTGTTGTCAGGTTGGCAGCATTACTTAGTTGCACCAGTCAACCGGCTTTCGTGTTATCAGTGGAATTACATTGTGTTTACGGTCCTGTGCTCCTTCTATATATAGTATTATTCTAAGGATGTCTCTTTGAGTCAACCAGTAGGTGTGGTTAGGTTGCATGGTACGCAGGAAAATATAGCATTAAACCATTTATTTTGGTTAGTTGCATAAACTTTAAAATTGAACAATCGCGGTTTTGTCAGCCACCAGAGTTAAAAATCATAACAATGTAATTAGTTGATTTCTTGCGTAAATAGAATAAACCTTTTAATTGACCAATCAAAGAGTTTATGTTTTTTATTACCTATACGTGAGTTAAAAAACATAAGAATAATTAGTTGATTTCTTGCGTAAATAGTATAAACCATATAATTGACCAATCAAAGAGTTTATGTTTTTTATTACCTATACGTGAGTTAAAAAACATAAGAATAATTAGTTGATTTCTTGCGTAAATAGTATAAACCATATAATTGACCAATCAAAGTGTTTACGTTTTTTATTACCTATACGTGAGTTAAAAAACATAAGAATAATTAGTTGATTTCTTGCGTAAATAGTATAAACCATATAATCGACCAATCAAAGAGTTTATGTTTTTTATTACCTATACGTGAGTTAAAAAACATATAAATTTATTTGATTTCTTGCGTAAATAGCATAAACCATATAATTGATCAATCAAAGTGTTTATATTTTTATTAGCTACGCGAGTAAACAAAAACATAACGCTAATTTGTTGATTTCTAACGTAAGTAGCATAAACTTTAAAATTAACCAGTCACAGGATTATGTTTTTCTCAGGCACTGTATAAGTACAGAGGAGTCAGACAGAAAAAGGAAAGAATAAAACAAACAACCTTACTATAACACCTTTAGAGAGAGAGTTTAAATTTAGACACTAAACTCTCCCCCCCCCATTACAATCTACTCGCACTCTATCTACCAGAAAGACAATGAAATCTAATTCACACAATCAATAGTGAAAACAATTTCCAGATAAATAGAGCTATATTTGAATAGAAATAGCGTTGATAGGAAGAAATATTAAAATAAAAAAATATATAAGGCTAAATTTATTAATGATGAAAATAGAACAAGTAAGGATACTTAAGAAAAAAAAAAATTCTGGCGCGGTGGTCCGCATGTCGAGCGAATTTCATTTGGGATGCACGTCCGTGCTCTTAGTTTATTTTATTTATGAAGTATACGTCTTTACTCATAGAATTTTACTTTAAAATATCAAAATTATAAAAGCGAAACAATTTCGATTAGTTTAGCTAAATTTATAAAAATTTAGCAAACTTTTAATTTAGATTAGTTGTATCGAATCTGGACCAGTTTATTTCATTCAACATCTTAATATATTTTTATCTAATATTCCGTTCGTGGGAAAGAGAGCTTGAAAAATCCGCTAAAGATACATTCATTCATACACACACACCCACACATATATTGTTCGGGACTAGCCCTACCATCGTAGTGTTAAAATTGATAACATGAGCTATACCATGTATTGTCCTTTTATTAAGTTATTAACCTTTCCCTGGAATAGGGCATTCACTGCTAAACCTGGAAGACTTTGCCGTGTTGCTGATTTAGCATCTTTTAATTCTTTGCCAGTGTAACCAACTCTGGACCTGAATCTCAATTTAGATTTGCTGCACCAGCTAATTCAACTAGCAATGGAAGCAAGATGGAGAAAAAGTGGTGGTGATATAAGTTTCCTTTGAGTTTTTTTGCAATTTTGATTTCTTTTATAATTTTGTGCCGTTTCACATAAGCCCCTTTCTGGAGGTGAAATTTGTGCCAATCATTTAATTAGCAATTCAATTTCTTGGTCTGTGCTGAGTTGTGAATTTACCCCCTTCATAGACAACATCCAGCAATACTGAAGCCACCTAATTCTATAAATGAAACACCTAAATTGCAACTTTGGATTCAACAATTACATAGCATAGTCAGGTTTTGCTTAGCTATAATTATTCTATTTTAGAAGTCTGGTGCAGGCATTCTACTAATTCACCACGAGCAACAATCACCAAAATTTATCACCATTGAGCCATTTCTTTCATAGCTCTCTTGGCCCCATTTACTTGATTCATGCAAAATACATGGTATGGTATTTATTTGTATTCTATTAGTTTCTTTGTTGATTTCTTAGCCGTTAATACTGTTCCCGAGCTAGTGAGTTGTACTCAGTGCGGACTAATCGTGACTAGTCTCACCTTAGCCCAAACACACAACACATTATATATATATATATATATATATATATATATATATATATATATATATATATATATATATATATATATATATATATATATATATATAATATATATATATATATATATATATATATATATATAATATATATATTTATTTATATATATATATATATATATATATATATATATATATATATATATATTATATATATATATATATATATATATATATATATATATATATATGTGTGTGTGTGTGTGTGTGTGTGTGTGTATAAAGTTTGACAAAATGTACTTTTTCGTGGTGGGGAACTTCTAAAACGGATTTTGAATCCAGTCCCAGACATCCCCGAGCCATTTCATCAGCGATTTTTTTTCAGAAAATTCGCTAAAACCAGACAGCAAAATAGTGAAAGAAACAAGGAAAGAAAATTAGTTGTAAGGAGAGATGAGAAAGCGATAATATTTTCCTTCAAAACTTTCCCTTCTCACTTTAGGGTCCTTATTAGCATTTCACTGACATTTCCGACAACTTAGTTTTCCAAGATTTTCAAACTCTTATCAAACCATTCAGAGAAAATTAATAGATTCTAAATTTTCATGGCAAGATAGTGGTGGACCAAGCCCCATTTCACGATAGTACAAGTAAAAAGTTACATGTTCACTAATAATTGTAAGAAATGTGTTCCACTAATTGCGCAACCAAAAAACTTTGTTTTATTTGCTTAAAATCCGTTTTAGGTCAAAAGAAGTTGTTTAGGGCGTTTTTTTTTGGGGGGGGGAGGGGCAGCATCTTAAAAGGAGCTTATTTTCTTTACTCCCTCAACAAACCACATAAGACTATTATCAATAATCCTTCAGCAAGGCTCAAGAGCTTATTGATGAAAAAACTTTGCACATTATTGGCACAGAGAATAATGACATCATTTTGAATCTTTTTTAAATTTCCAGCTCTTTGGATGAAATACTTTTGAGTATCCAGTTGTCCGAACTCTAACTGTGTTGGTTCTGTTAGGGTTTGCTTTTTGTACCAAGTTTGATTCAAAAGAGCGATTAAAAGTTACACCACAAGATAAAAATGAACTCGTAAAATGATAGGTAGGTATTATATATGTTTGTAGAGTATAAATATATCCAATGTTATCTACTAAAAGCAATATTGCACTACGTAGAGCATAGAGCAATATGCTTCAAACTCCAACAAGTGGGTTAGCTCTACAGTTGTTTAAAACTGAAATATAGCCAACCAGTTTCCATACATTTCCCTTTCCCCCTCCCTGGGAAAGCGTCCAACAATCCTACAGGTTGTTGACATTATCTGCAGAGCAAAACACAAGATCTTTATTCCTCCTGTTTTAAAATATATTCGGCTTTTTGGCGATTGCTAAAAGGGTCAATAATAATAATACCCGTTTAGAAGCATGTGACTTTTAGTAATATTCCCCTGCGGAAACTAATTAAGGAGGCAGTGGCAAACGTTACGCTTAAAGTGTTACCTAAAGTTTGCAAAAGTATATTTTAAAAATAATCTTTTATACACTAAAAGCTTAACCTGGGATGTGAACCCTAGACCTCCGAGGTAGGAAAAGGTTTGTTCGCTAACGCTCGAACAAGGTCGAACATGGCGGCTACTTCTTGTAGATTATAAAAAGCAACTAATAGATATGAATACTAGCTACACTACATCTTAAATACCTAGGCTATATTATAACCTACACATAATAAATAAGTACACTAAGTTTTGTTTCCATTCGACAACTATATCCATGATTTTTGTTCTATCATGTAAGTTAAGTAAGTTCAAGCGTAGTCAATGTTTGGATAGGTCAACATATAAATAAAACACAGAAATATAAATAACAAAATAAATAAATAAACAATTAACAAGAAAGATATAATTACAACAATTATATTACAATAATAATGATTATATAACATAAAATGTTTAAACGTTGTTATGTTTATATAACAAAAAATAACTAACTAAAAAAAATAAATAAAAATTACTAATTAGAATTTTGTTAAATAATAATTTCTTTAATGTATATAATATAAACATTATAGTGTACATATCATGCAGCCTACCAGCAAGGAAATTATGTTTTATAACTTATGTACCTAACTTAAGTACATAACAATACGTATGAGAAATTGTGAAAAGATTTATTTTTCTTAAGCAATAAGTATCACCACTGGGTGATTCCTCCTATCAAGACTGCCAAGTCACTTTAACCAGTATGAGCACTATGTCAAATACATTTATTGTAGACAATAATCAATAAAGTTAAAAAAAAAAAAAAGTAATAAAAATATTCAATTTTATTCTATTCTATGTTTGGATAGGTAACCGCTGGAAATGAAATGGATGTATTTACTACCTATGGACGAGCAAATCGAGTCCTAAGACTTGTTGTAGTATACATTTAAAGACTAATATATTCTGAGGACGAGCGAAGCGATCGATTAATAAATAATGGAGCAGAGTCACCCGTGGTGTAGTAGTTAAGGTACGCGGCCAATACACAGAATGAATGGACTTTAGTCATGGGTTCAATCCCAGCACGGGCCTCTGGGATTTTTAAGAAAGGGATAAACATTCTCCGTACAACGTCCTTCAGAAGGGACGTAAAGCCGGTGGTCTCGAGCCTGTGCGTTGTCAGGTACTCGTTAAAGATCCCTTACCCTAAATGTAACAGGGTATAGGCAAAATTTAGGACCTTCATGTAGATTCATTATAATACTTTACTGATTCTGCCTTGTAGTTTAAAGTGTATGGAGGTTTGGTTTAACAGTGAGAGCACGTGTTATTCCCAGTTTTCACTAGACTATAAGAGTCAGTGAAAATATGATGATTTCTTGAAAAAGCATGAGAGTAACCATAGAAATTCACTGCTCTTCTGTCTATATTAGATGAAATATACCTACACTTGAAATTAAAAGGACTAGAACACTATCTTAGGGAGTTGGCAAAAGGGCCCAACAACGTGGCCTACTTGCCTGGTAGTTACTACCACTCCCCCATATTACTACTATTACTACCAAATAATGGAGCGTATTTATAAACGTAATTCAGTTATTTTCGGAAAGAGAGTAATTAATTATTTATTATCAAGTGTTTAATAAACATATTACTCAGGGGTAGTATTGTACAACTCATTACCACAAGATATAAAAGACATTGCTGAAATAAAATGTTTTAAATCAAAATGCAAACAATTGCTCATCAAAAAACCCATTTATTATTTATCAGAGTTTTTAATTAAATAAATAATTACGTAATGCATTGTTAGGTGTATTCTAATTATTTGGTGTACTTTATTAAAATATATATGACTCAAGCTATTCTATATTTTTGTATACTTATTGGCAAATAAAAATAGTTTTATTATATTTATTTAATCATGGATTTAATAAACAGATTATTTAAGAGATTATTTTTTTCAGATTATTTTCTAAATAAATGTTAACTATTACTATTCGCCAGAAAAAAATAGCATATGCTACCCGACTAAAAATAGCTTTTTACATCGGCTACTTTTACTGTCTTGCTTCGCTCGACAGTAAATATAATCGACACGGTATAAAAAGACCTTCTTCGCAGTCTTGTAACATATTATATTATTTTCAGTCGACATTTTTAATCTTTTGTTTAAAATTTATTTATCTTATTTTAATTATTATTATTTTTATTTTTTAATTGTTATTTTAATTATTTTAAATTTATTATATCTTATAAAAAAAATTGTAAGCCGTCACGTTATTTTGGTTAATTTTAGTGAATTCTCTATGGAAAAGCTTTTTCACGTTTTATTGACAAGTTACAACAACGATTATATTTATATTAATAGTGATAGTAATATAGGGGGAATGGTAGTAGTAACTACCAGGTACGTAGGCCACGTTGTTGGACCCTTTTTGTCAGCTCCCTAAGATAGTGTTCTACTCCTTTTAATTTCAAGTGTAGGTCATTTCATCTAATCTAGACAGAAGAGCAGTGAATTTCTATGGTTCCTCTCATGCTTTTTTCAAGCAATCATACATATTTTCACTGACTTATAGTCTAGTGAAAACAAGGAACAACACGTAATCTCACTGTTAAACCAAACCTTAACACACTTTAAACAACAAGACAGAAACAGTATAGTATTATAATGAATCTATTATGAGGTTCCTAAATTTTGCCTATACACAGTTTTATTTAGGGTAAGGGTTCTTTAACGAGTACCTGACAACGCACAGGCTCGAGACCACGGGCTTTACGTCCCTTCTGAAGGACGTGGTACGCAGAATTTGTATCCCTCTCATAAAAATCCCAGAGGCCCGTGCTGGGATTGAACTTATGACTAATTAAACTCGGGAGTTTAAAGTCCATTCATTGTGTGTATTGGCCGCGTACCTTAACCACTACACCACGGGTGACTCTTATAATATATTTATATTAAATTAATAGTTAATTTATTAAAAGACACTAGATGGGACTGCATTAAGAACTTCTTACTTCTTTAAATGACTATCTTTCACCTGACCCCAGGCATACTCATGTCTACAAACCTAAAATACAATTTTAAAACTTATTCAGAAGTACCATATTTATTTATTTTAGCCTCATATATTTATTTTAATTGTGATGTTATATATAAGTCTCCCATGAATTGATAATATCATTTGTATTTTAGGTTTGTAGACATGAGTATGTCTGGGGTCAGGCGAAATATAGTCATTCAAAGAAGTAACAAGTTGTTATTCCAGTCCCATCCAGTTTCTTTAAATAAATTAAAAATCATATACAATGGTGACGAATACTAATAATATTATTATTAATAGTTGAATTTTTTATAGGTTAATTCGTCTTGTAGGAGATACATTAAACTACTGAACTAAGAGAGAAGTACTAACTCATTTTTCCTGACATAATTTTCCATTTTGAATCTTTACTCTCTTGATATCAATTAAATTAATGAAGACTTTAGTCCTTTTTATTAAAATTTATTGAAAATAAATTGTTAAAGAGCTTTCGCCCAGGGATCCTGAGCTTCTTCAGTTCTTAAAAATACAAAAATGAAAAAGTTAGAAAATAATAAAATTTTAAATGTTTTATGTGTCTAACTAAGTAAAATTACATTACATTATTTACTCTCTTATATTGGCAAGCTTTATTTTATTTTTTAATTTTACTTTTCTTGAAAAAACTTTATTTAGGCTTGATGTATTATTGTTAATAATAATTATTTATGCACCAAGGGAGTAAACAATGATATTATTTCCCTGAATAGTTAGTTGGTTCCTAAGGCGTAAGCCGAGGGAACCAAATTATTAAAAGCCGAGGAATTTATGTGTTTAACAAATACAAGAAACAAAACTTCAGTTTCCCTGTGCTGCCCCCGGAAAAATTACCAAAATTGAGCGGTCATTTAGACAATACCACTGCCCTAAAAAAATTGATATAATTGGCTCAAATAACCCAATAATAGAAAACACTTTTTAATTCCCAAGGGAGAAAAAGTTAATTTCTACTCCCTTGGGAGTGAAAAGTAACTTTTTCTCCCTTGGGAGTGAAAAGTAACTTTTTCTCCCTTGGGAGTGAAAAGTAACTTTTTCTCCCTTGGGAGTGAAAAGTAACTTTTTCTCCCTTGGGAGTGAAAAGTAACTTTTTCTCCCTTGGGAGTGAAAAGTAACTTTTTCTCCCTTGGGAGTGAAAAGTGCTTCTTTACTCCCTAAAAACTAGTCAATAAACTTTACATTATACAACGTCTGGAGATAAAGCATTTTTTTCCTATCCACAGTGTGAAACACAGAAATAATGTACTTAAATCACAACGAATGCTTTCAAACCCATCCGCAATGTAACTATTAACGTGAGCAATAATTTTCGTCACATGTGATGTAAAGCATTATTTACGTAACGAGCAGTGAAATAAATAGATTAGTTTGTTTCAATTCAACAGGGTGTAAAAAAAGGAAATAAAAACAAACTTTTTAAAGTAAAACGTAGATCGATAAAATGCAAGCATGACCCGGTAACACCTCACCCTCTCAGTCTACTTCTTTCAACAACATCAAAGAAATCATTTAATTATATATGTCAACCGTTAAATAAAAAATAAACAACAAAAATACTAATGTAAAAACTTAATTGGTTCTAATTTGTTTTAATGTAAACACAAATTGGTCAAATAAATTGTACGGCGTTTATACTTTTAGAGCTTACGGTCGACATATAAAAATAAAAAGTATTATGTCATAGTTATAGTTTGAAATAATAGCTAAATCTTTTTATATGTAAAATAATATTGACTAAACTAAGAAACAAAAGAAAAAAAGTCAATATTTATTTTGTTTTCTTAAAGCAATAAAAAAAATCACGTGTTAAAATATTACATTGGAATAAATTATTGTTAATTTTATCGGTTGACATATAAATTAATTTATTTATGTTCTTGTTAAGGTAGTGAAGTGTCGGAGCATTTGTAAGGAAGAGTGGGGGGAGAGGGCACTGGGTCACAATCAGGAGGAGTGCTTGTGTGTCTACCTCACTTACTGACTACAACCCCTAGTTTTATATAATCGTATAAATGTTATTCCAGTTTGATGCTCTGATGTTATTTAGAAGCGAATGTATGTTTAAGTAAAAACATACTGTTTTCTTTCCTAAACTTAGAAATAATCTTGGTTCAATAGAGATTTTGAATAATAGATGTTTACCTTCAGAATTGGCATAGAAATCAAAGCACTTACCTGAAAAAGAAAGAAAACATTATACATTAAAATTGAATAAAGAAATTATATATTAAAGATAAACAGGAATTTTTTTTACAATACTCATTGAACTAAAAAACATTTTATGCTAAATATGTGCTATCCCCTATAAATGCTGAAAATTGTAGTATAAAAACATTATAAGAACAGTTAGCTTCCGGACAGCAAGGTTCAAGTAAACATTTTGAACCTAAAATTTAGAAACCAATTGGTCAAATGATGTTGTATTTGCAACAATTTATAGCATGTTTTTCGTTAAGGGATAGCTATCTCACCGAATTCATTATTAAAATCTATGACCCAACAAAAGCGCCACAAGGGGAATTCCAAACTTGAATTTTTCATTTTTTAATCAGCATATTGCTCTTTGGGTTTTCCGACCGGAATATTTTTTTTGGAAAGACACTATGTTTTTTAGGCCATTTTACGTGGGTTCATAAAGACCAACGTAATTTTAAACGTAATTGTTTTTTAATGAATTATCTGTTTCAGGTGTTTTTAAATGAATTATCCGTTTCAGGTGTTTTTAAATTAATTATCCGTTTCAGATGTTTTTAATGAATTATCCATTTCAGGTGTTTTTTAAGGTCTTCTAAATTGTTTTTACTTAGCTGTCTGTATTAATGCGAGTGTAAGTTTTATTCTATGTTCCTGTTTGTAGGAAACCTACTAAAAGGCCGTATATTATCAGCATGTCCCATATAGATACTACATGCTTTTCAAAACAATAAATTTAAATTTTTTCGTCTGTTTTATACTTCCTACAGTAAAATTTTAAATCTTCTAAACAACAATTTTATTTTGAATTTGATCTCTTATATTTTCCCTGGGTTAGATATTTTCTGTATCTTTTTGAAAATTATATTATATTAATTTTATTTTAATCATAGTTTATGTGATCATAATTCACAATTAATAAATTATGAATAAATTAAGACCCGGGTCGAGTATAGCCGTAATATGCAGTCAGTCGTCGTGTTGTTAGAGGAGAGTGCTGTAAACGCACATCCCACACCTGAATCATTTTTGCTGCCATCAGTATAAATAGCTATAGTGACAATTGAATCAACATATCTGCTGTTATTAAACACTTTATTTGTTTAACTGAATGGTCCAAAGTGAAATCTAAAATAAAACAAAATATGGTTGAATCATGAGAGCAATTAATTTTGAAAAACATTCAAATGTTCTTCAAGTTATGATATCGGATTCTTGTTTTATAACTTTATCTCATTTATACTTATTATTATTATATAAAAAGAATTGTGCTTGCAAAAAAATTTCTGAACCAGAATTGTCCGTTTTTAGGCGTTTTAAGGCCTCCTGAGTGGTTTTTGCAAAGTTGTCTGTCTGTATGTGTTTGTGTGTGTCTGTTATCATCGTAGCGTCCAGTGTATTTATGCTAAGAGTTGAAATTCTGTACAAAAATCCGTCTACCGCTGTAGTTGTGCTATTCGGAAAATATGTTTTATGACGTCATTAACCCTCAATAATGGACTCGGCAGAAATTTCGAAAAATCATAAAGCGCGGAAACATGATACAACCTGATGGACATTTAACACGCATGTAGCCTTGTGTAGGACTAACACATTCATCTCATTATCAGCATTGGTTCAATTTTAATCGAGTGACGCATACGTTTTTTAAAAAAATGGTAAAACATCAGTAAATGATTCAATTGAGTTGAAATTTAGTTAAAGTTTATTGTATTACCTAATAAATAAGTACACTAAGTTTCGTTTCAATACAAGTATATTCATGATTTTTGGTGGATCATAAAAGTTAAGCAGCATTTAATGTGGTCAGTGCTGTATAGGTGACCGCTAAGAATGATGCGTATGCATTTACTATATGAAGGCAAGAGAAGCGAGTCAAAAGGCATGTTGCGGTATAAATTTGGAGAACTGTATTTCTGAGGAAATCGTAGCTTGTCGGATGTAATGAGAAAAAGTTTTGAGGTACCCCGTACCCGATTTTTTTATATTATTTATTGTTTACTCCCTACAAACCACTAACACCTGTACTACACAATATTTGCCTTCGTCGTCGATAGGCGATCGATTTTAGCACCGGAGGTTCAGAGTTCGCAGCCCGGGCTATGCTCTATAATATTATATTAATAGTAATTGTATCAAAAATATTTCGCCAACTTTATTTAATTCTTTGAGAATAGTATATACAACCCATCCGATGTGGTTTCCGCAGGGTTATGGCCCTAACTGGGCATTTTATTTTATTATTTTTATTTATTTTATATAACACAATATTGTGGTCCTGCTAGTAAGTGTAGCTTAGGCTCAAATCTCAGCTTCAAACCACTCTTTGGCTCAAATCCCATCTTCAAACCACTCTTTGGCTCAAATCTCAGCTTCAAACCACTCTCTGGCTCAAATCTCAGCTTCAAACCCCTCTCTGGCTCAAATCTCAGCTTCAAACCACTCTTTGACTTAAATATCAGCTTCAAACCCCTCTTTGGTTGCAGATAGACATTGCCATATTTTTACACTTTAATCATAACCGTTCTTATAACCAATTTTCACTCTTTATTCTGAAAAAGATGTTAAAGAAAGAAAAGAACAAACAATACGATTAGCACTCGCCTACATAGTAAGACAAGACCCTGAGAATCAACAAGTGTCTACACTCCGTTATCAACCTCATCTCGATTCTCTACACTAACCGTACCAATTTTAGTTGATATTTTTTTATCTAAATCCTTTTATAAGGTAGAAAAAAAGCACAAAACTTTCCCAAATACCTATGGTATAAAGGAGGAAAGTAAAAATACAAAAGAAGATTAGAGATAAAAAAATAAAAATAATTCTGGCGCGGTGGTCCGCATGTCGGGCGAATTTCCTTTGGATGCGTATTTCCGTGCTTAACAACAATCCTGGTTGGAATGATAATTTTTTTAGTTTTTTACATTATATAAGTTTACAACTACTAAATAAATAATTCCGGCGCGGTGGTCTACTGTCGGGCGAATTTCATTTAGAATGCGTGTTTCCGTGCTAAACAACCCATTTCTTGCTTAAAGTTCTGGTTCATGCTTTAGAACTAAAGCAGTTACTCAATTGTCAAGCACTGCTCGTAACTCATTTTGTCTGTATTTTTTTAAGGAAATGTGCTAAAACCTTTAAAGATAACACGCATCCAAAGGAAATTCGCCCGACATGCGGACCACCGCACCAGAATAATTTTATTAAAGTTAGTCCATATTATATATAGAACAACTATTTCCTCAAATTTAATGTAATAATTTTATAAATTAAACGAAAAGTAGGGTAAACAACAAGCACTTAAAAATTTATAACTGATAGTTTATCATGAGCGTAAAACATTTTAAAGCACAAAATTACCACTAATATTTCGTTTTAATTATTAATAGCATAAATATAATTATAATATTATTAAAATATTATAATTAAAAAGTTGAAATACATCAGTAACACATACTATTGTTATTGTTTATTATATTATTGTTATCATATGTGATAAGAGTGATTTTCAGCCAGAACTTGAGTTTACTAAAAAATCTGTGAAGCGGTTTTGCTATAGAGAAAGCAGCTAGGAGTCTGATAATAAAAGGTACGTAAAGCAACAGATGATAACCACGAAATGTTTCTAAACAAAATCCGCTGTGGTGCGATTCTGTCTCGCAATGAACAACACGCCCCAACAACAACAGTAAATTTTAAAAAATAATTGAATCACTCTAAAAAAATTTGCAAGTGCACAACATGTGTACTACATTCATTTAATGTAGTATACTTTTAAATAAAAATATATTTGGCAAACATGCATCATCCTTATTATAAAGAACCAATTAACACGTAAGGAATAGCGGAATCAAAACATTTTTTTAAAAATTTGGCAATCGCTAAAATAACGAAGCTGAATCTCTTTCTGTCATAGTTCTATACATCAAGGCGCAAACACTATACTTTTCCTATATTCATATGGTATAGTAGTAATAGTAGTAATATGGGGGGAGTGGTAGTAACTACCAGGCAAGTAGGCCACGTTGTTGGGCTCTTTTTGCCAGCTCCCTGAATAGCGTTCTACTCCTTTTAATTTCAAGTGTAGGTATATTTTATCTAATCTAGACAGAAGAGCCGTGAATTCCTATGGTTCCTTTCATGCTTTTTTCAAGCAATCATACATATTTTCACTGACACTTATAGTCTAGTGAAAACTAGGAACAACACGTGCCCTCGCTGTTAAACTAAACCTCCTTTCACTTTAAACTACAAGGCAGACACACTATAGTATTATAATGAATCTACTATGAGGGTCCTAAGTTTTGCCTATACCCAGTTTCATTTAGGGTAAGGGATCTTTAAGGAGTACCTGACAACGCACAGGCTCGAGACAACCGGCTATACGTCCCTTCTGAAGGACGGGGAACACAAAATTGTTATCCCTCTCATAAAAATTCTAGAGGCCCGTGCTGGGATTGAACCCATGACTAAAGTCCATTCTTCTGTGTATAGGCCGCGCACCTTAACCACTACACCACGGGTGACTCTATCCATATAGTATAAATAAGAAATTGTTAAAGGAATGAACAGAGAAATGAGAGAAGAAACATAAAAATGATAGAAGTATATGGAAAACTGAACTTTATATAAGTTCAAAGTGTCCGTGCATGGAAAATCCTCTTATGAGGTTTAAAATGATGAAAACACTTTGTGATGTATTTCATGTTGGTGAGAATAAAATAGAATTTGCACGGATTTTCCGAGGTGTGTGTTTGTGTGTGTGTGTGTGGGGGGGGGGTGCGTTTGTATTTGTAGGCTCGCCCACGATATAAACACTTTCACAAATAGAATTCACTTCAGACCATTTATTTAAAAGAACTCTTAGTGATAAACGTTTCAATAGAATTTAAGAATTATTACGGTGGTACACTTTCTAACGCCGCCTCAACAATATTAAGCGAGACGCCTATTAATGAAGATTTAGCTTCAACACAAATCAGCCTTACAAAAAGCCCGAGAAACAGCTCTACGGAAACAACTACAAAGTCGCCTTAAACTTGAAAACATTATAATAATTTTTAATACATATTACCTTGGTTGAAGTCGTTGGTCAAAGTCGTAAAGCATTAGTCTTTACACTGAACTTTGACACCACGGAGGTCTGGGGTTCGCATCCCAGGTTACGCTCTCAGTTTATAGAAGATTATTCTTTAAATAAATATAATAAACTTCTTTATTAATAATAAACTTCTTTATTTCCACCATTTTTTTTACGAAAGTATTAGAGAAAAAAAATCTTAAAATATTTACAATTCACTAAATTATAAACTTTTAAAAGTAGTCATGGTGAAGGCCCTTAGTAGATATCAAGTATCTAGAGAAAGGGCCTAAATGATTGCTAACTTTAGAATACTTTTTGAGTGTAACGGTTGCCTCCACCATCCTAGGTGGTTTCTGCAGGGTTTATCGCTGATAGGCCGCAAGGCTCTAAACCAGTATTATTATTATTTTTGTATCCCTCAAAAGAAAATTATGAAACTTTTCTTCTGTAAATATAAATAATGTAATTAAATTACACAAAAAATCGGGTACGGGGTACCTCGAAACTTTTCCTCATCACATCGGATTCGCTACGATCATCCTCCCTGTATAAATTCGTCAAATTTATACAGCAGCATATCATTCGACTTGCTTCGCTCGTCCTCAAATTCATCCGTTAGTTACTCAGATGCAAAGTAAATGCATCTTTTTCGTTCTCAGCGGTCACCCATACAGCACTGACCACGCTCAATGTTAATGAATTTTTATGATCCAACAAAAATTAAATTTTTGTAATAATTATATTAAAACAAAACTCAGTGTACTCATTTATTAAGTAAAAGTACACTTGTACTAAATTTAACTTCAATTAGATAATTTTCTGATTTTTTACAATTTTTTTAAAAAACGCACAAAAATCTTTTGATAAAAATTGAACTAATGCTGATAATGAGATGAATCTTAACACACATATCTGTCTTATACATAGCTACATGCGTGCCAAATTTCAATCCGATCGCTTAATTTTTCGCGTCATTATTGCAGGTTAATGACGTTATATAAAAATATTTTCTGAATAGTACAACTACAGCGGTAGACTGATTTTTGTATGAAGTTTTAACTCTCTAGCATAAATACACTGGGAGCTACGATGATAACAGACACACACACACACATACAGACAGACAACTTTGCAAAAACCACTCAGGAAGCCTTAAAAACGCCAGAAACGGATAATTCCGGTTGATTTTTGTATGAAGTTTTAACTCTCTAGTATGAATACACTAGGAACTTGTTTTGGTACATAGCACGGTAGGTGAGGACTGTATTGATAATCATAAAAACGAACACAAAGTAAGTTTAATAAACGGTATAATGAAATAAAATAAAATGATACAAATAGTAAAATATAAAAATGATACGGCCGTTCATAGCGGTAGGTTGGTAAGGGACTGCAACACTAGGCCTTTTTCTAGCGCATTCCCGCTTATCACACAAGGGTGGGGCTAGTCAGAGCGCTAGACTAACTTTTAACTAAAACTAAACAACAGAACTACGATGATAACAGACACTCACACACACATACAGACAGACAACTTCGCAAAAACCACTCAGGAAACCTTAAAACGCCAGAAACGGATAATTCTGGTTTCATCCCGGTTTCGGATTTTTTTGCAAACACAATACTTTTCCTATATACCTACGGTATAAATGAGGAGAAGTAAAAATTCGGGTACACAGTGCATCGTAACATTTCCATTTTAAATTGTATTCGCTTAACCCATCCTGACTAGTTCAAACTCGCTTCGCTCATCCTCAGAATATACAAATCTATCAAATGTACTGTAGCACGTCTTCGGACTCGCTTTGCTCGTATGCAATTAGTAAGTACATTCGTTAAATTCCAAGCGGTCAACCATCAAAAGACATACCTCCCAATGCAACTTAACTACTATTATGATCTAACATAAACTGTGTAAAGCGTGTTTTTTTTTGTAAAAGGCGGAGTTGTAGGTATTTTTATTTAATTATAAAATTTATATTTTCCAAAATAATTATTTAACAATGAATTTACGGAAATAAGCAATATTATTGATGTTTTATGAAGTATTAATCTTCTCATATCTTTAAATTGTATTATATTAATACAAAATTAAATAGTTTTATGGTCTAATTCAGTGATACATGCCAAAACCTATAAATATACTCCAGTAGTTTATTTTGGTAGGCATGTGACATATATTGCCGGATATGTTGTGCCAAAATGCCCAACTAGTGGAGTTACATCTGTGTTTTTAGTCACTTGGAGCTAATTATAGGGTAGCATGATTAGAATGCCGACAAACTAGAAGCGACACTGTGACGTCATGAGTGTATTCTAGAATACTCAAGTAGAATCACAGGCCTTTCACTGGTTATAAGAGACATAACGGATTCAACGTAAAAAAATGACACCATAGACGTTTCAGAAGATAGAAATAAAGGCTAACTCACTATTCATCTCAGGTTATAACAACAGATGTCGCCTAAATAAGTATGATGGTATGTATATATAATATAAATATATATATATATATATATATATATATAATATATATATATATAATATATATATATATATTATATATATATATATATATATATATATATTATAATAATAATAAATGCCTCTTTTTTGGCCTATTGGCCCTTCAGAGTATTTGCTCTGCGGGAACTAGCTCGGTTGGTTCACATTTACTATGCTCAAAGTAAAGCCAAAGTTGGCGAAATCTTTTTACATCAAATTCTATTCATAAAGATTGAGAGCATTGCCCGGGCTGTGAACTCTGAACCTCCGGTGTCGAAGTCCAGTACTATTCGACCGCGGCTACGAAGGCAGATATAAAGTTATATACAGGGTGTCCCCGGATGGACTTAACGATACGTGTAAATGAAAAAAAAAATTATTTTTCGAAAAAAAGTCACTCTTTATAAAAGCTTCTGCATGTCTTTAAACTAAGATTTATCATATTTGTATTTTTTTATTTTTAAGGGTGGACCCAAAAACTGCAATTTTTGAAAAATGGACGAAGAGTAAAGTAGGCTTAATTTTGACTTTTCGGAAAAAAAGTATTCTTCGTAAATTTGTTTGATTGTCTCCCTGAGACAAATTTTCCATAAAAAAAATAAAATAAAAATTTTAAAAATTCACCCATTTTGCCCCATCACCCAAATTTTGGAAAAATTAAAAGTTGTTCAATGTGGATAAATGATACATCGTTTTAAAGGTCTTGATTACTGGAACAAAAATTGTTGTATTGTAAACTTCGATTCAAGTAACACTAACTATGATATTTTAATTTTTCTGTTTTTGTCTTTATCAAAACTCAACCACTCTCACTTTTCTTTCCAGTTTTATTAAAATATCATAGTTAGTGTTACTTAAATCGAAGTTTACAATACTACAATTTTTGTTCCAGTAATCAAGACCTTTAAAACGATGTATCATTTATCCATTGAACAACTTTTAATTTTTCCAAAATTTGGTTGATGGGGCAAATGGGTGAATTTTTAAAATTTTTATTTTAATTTTTTTTTATGGAAAATTTGTCTCAGGGAGACAATCAAACAATTTATGAAGAATACTTTTTTCCCGAAAAGTCAAAATTAAGCCTACTTTACTCTTCGTCCATTTTTCAAAAATTGCAGTTTTTGGGTCCACCCTTAAAAATAAAAAAATACAAATATGATAAATCTTAGTTTAAAGACATGCAGAAGCTTTTATAAAGAGTTACTTTTTCGAAAAATATTTTTTTTTTATTTACACGTATCGTTAAGTCCATCCGGGGACACCCTGTATATGATTAATAGAGAAACTTTAAGATAGAAATTAGACAAGTTGTCTTCTTTAGCTAGATTAGCAGAAGGACCCCATATATATATATATATATATAATATATATATATATATATATATATATATATATATATATATATATATATATATAATATATATAATATTTAAACACGTTATAATCGTAAGTTCATAGCTACAATTATTACTTAAGCGGTTGTGTTGTAAATATTTTCTACATAGGAAGAGTATCTTGATAACCTGTTGATTAATAACATAAACAAATAAACAGATCATGTCCAGAATGAAGCAACATCCTAAAAAACATACAAAATCGGGTACGGGGTGTACCTCAGTACTTTCTCTTATATGGGAGGATTCCTTTCACTCGTCTTCAGAATTAAATGAATGAATGAATGAATGAAAATGAACCGTTTATTAGATCAATACAATAAAACATATAAATTAAAAATTAAATCTGAATCTTTGATCTAAATCAGACAAATCTTCAGAATTTCTTGCTTTTAAATTCTTTGGTTGGTATTACTTTGGTTTTGCTGCGTTCGACCACAGCATAAAATAGTGGAAGGTTACAATTAACCAATAGTGGTACCCCTACTTAAGTGCACCAGTAGGTGGCACACATTGTTTTGTTCAGTACTTTGAACGGTCTGTAATATAAGTTACCGTATTCTAGTATGATTTTTTTTCATTATTCTAATCAATAAAGGTATTCTAATCCAATTTTTGATGTTTCAGAATTTAACCTATAAGGCCACTCTTATAATATTTATTATTATAAATATTTTATTATTTAAAAAAATTTAGTATTATTATTTATCTTATTATTATCTAGTTATTAATATCTCCATGGCTTCAACATATCATGAAGGTTAAAAACATAACTGTGATAGAAATAATTTTATGGTCCAAATATCTACTGCAACATTATTAGTTGAGTCTAAACTTAGAATAATACTAAATATAGAAGGAGCACAGGACCGTAAACACAATGTAATTCCACTGATAACACGAAAGCCGGTTGACTGGTGCACTTAAGTAGGGGTACCACCCTAACAACAAAACATTATTTTAAATATGTGTCATAAATATCTACTAATGAAGAAAGATGGTAAAGAACAAATATAATAACTTAAAACACCTGCTGAGTATTTAATAAAACCGGTCTTAGATAGCAAAAGGCTGGCGGAATACAAGAATCTACATTTAGTTGACGAGGACTACTTTTGATATAATTCTAATTAAAAACGTTAACACACAATTTAAAATGCTGGAAATATAGTAATGCACCGATATTAATATTAGTATTTTATGAATAATCAATCATTAATTAATAATAGAACTTAATAATTCAGCAACCGGAAGTATTGCAAACTTTTTTTAGAATATTGTATATTGTTAGGGTGGCAGCATTACTTAAGACCACCAGTGAACCGGCTTTCGTGTTATCAGTAGTGCTCCTTCTATATATAGTATTATTCTAAGATTCTAAACATCTTATGTAGATAATTATTTACGTTATCTATGTATATTAGGCCAGTGTTGATTTTAAAATATATAAGCAGACTAGAAAACGTCTATATAAAGATTTAGACTAATGATTCTCTACTCACTTAATCTAATTATAGATTTAAAACAAATAGGTTTCTGTTTATTTTTATTTTGTTTGGGAAATCTAACAATGATTTTAACAAGTCATCTTATAAAACAGGCCAAGTAATAAATGAATATTAGAGTGCAGTAGAGAAGTAGTTTTATTAATAGATGACTGAGATATACTAGTGGTAAGCAATGACATGAACGACTTGATTGGTCAAATTATTAACGTGAAATGCATAAGAATCGGTTTAACCAATCAGAAAACTGTATGCTATTTTTTACCCAGACATAGAGATATTAATACTAGAGAAGCCCACAGTATGAAGCATCCAACAAGTATTTTGAGTCCATAAGATTCTTTATAAAGTCAAATAAATGGTAAAGAAATAAAGTAATTTATATAACAAAAAGTTCATAATACAAAAAATCTGGTACGGGGTACCTCGGAACTTTTCCACATTACATCGGATTCGCTACGCTCATCCTCCCTGCTTCGGACTCGCTTCGCTCGTCCTCAGAAATACAGTTCACCAATTTATACAACATGCCTTCGGACTCGCTTCAGTCATCTTCAGATAGTAAATGCATCCGTATCAATATCTTTCTTTACAAATGGATATTTATGACACATTTATAAAATAATGTTTTGTTGTTTGGTTGGTACCCCTTCATATGACCACTAGTCAACAGGCTTTCGTGTTATCAGTAGAATTACATTGTGTTTACGGTCCTGTGCTCCTTTTATATTACCAAGAGCCCAGGGGTGTTTTGTTAATAAAAAGTGTAATGGCTGGAACTGGTCTCAATTTATTGTAAATACCTTCCTGAACAAGGATCTGCAATTCTGCCGACTCATATCGGATGGGTGTCCCAGGCAGAACGCACTTTAGGTGTCAAAGGTTTTGCTTGGGACACTCATCCGATACGAGTCAGAATTGCAGATCCTTGTTCAGAAAGGTATTTACGAAAAATTGAGACCGGTTCCAGCCATTACACTGTTTGTTAAATTGGGTGGTAAATTTAACCCCTAAAGTGCGTACTGCCTGGGACACCCATCCGATACGAGTCGGCAGAATTGCAGATCCTTGTACAGGAAGGTATTTACGAAAAATTGAGACCGGTTCCAGCCATTACCCTTTTAATTAACAAAACACCCCCTGGGCTCTTGGTCTATTATGGACACATTTGTAAAATAATGTTTTGTTGATTTTTTGGTACCCCTTCATAAGACCACCAGTCAACCGGCTTTCATGATATCAGTAGAATTACATTGTGTTTACAGTCCTATGCTACTTCTATATTAGTATTATTCAATGAATTACAGCTATGATGACGAGATCAAGTTAAGTCTTGTCAAGTATAAGTTATGAAAGTGGTTCTCATACCTCCTCTTAGCCTCATTAATAAGAAACATTACATTAGACAAAGCCAAGTTAAAATTTATTTTTGTATTTTTATTAAATTCTACAACTTTTTATAATATTTTGTCAAACTTTTTTAAGTAACTCACATTTCAAAAAAAAATATTAATAAAAAAAATTATTTTTGAAATATTCGGCCTTTTAAAGAAGATGATGTTTTTTGAAAACTTTGAAAGATGCATTAATTAAAAATTCTTACGATAGGTTCTTATGTTATTATGTGAGATAATATTTACCTTACAATATTTTTAGGGAATTTTCAGTACCTGCTAATATAAGGTAAATATCGGGTACGGGGTACCTCGGAACTTTTACTCATCACATCGGATTTGTTACGCTCACCTTCCCTACTTTGGACTCGCTTCGCTCGCCCTCAGAATATACAAGTCGTTAAATTTTACTGCAACACGTTTCCGGCTAATGACGTCACATTTTTTCGGGATAGCACAACCAGGCCTAAAGATTGATTTTTGTTTTAAGTTTCAACATTTTAGCATAAATATGCTGGGAGTTACGATGGTGATAGTCACCTGCACACACACGCAGACATACTTACACCTACACATACACACACCCAGGCACACATCTTACAAATGATTGTCCCTTAATCGATAGACAAAGGTTATATCTTCTCCAACACATCAAGTCTTTAGGATTAAAGTGACCCCTTCCACGTAAAACACTATTTAAAGACATCCAGACTCTACTTATTAAATTTATTGAAGTAATAAATTTTGATGACTTACTTATTTAAATTAATTTGCCACCACATCATTATTCGAAGAATATATGGTAACTTAAATTTTTAAAAATGAATTCGGACTTAAAAGAAACAAAATTTGAAGTATTTTTGCTGAAACGACGGGAGCAATCAGTATAATGGAATTAACTTGTTCGAAATTTATTCTTAAAAAGATTTCAAGTTTCAAAATAAAAATAAATTATAAATTACAGGAAATATTGAGATTAAAAAAATAAAATTGTTTAAAATGCGTGTAGAAAATACGTGAAACGGGAAATATACGACCTATCAGTAGGGATACTGCTGGAGGGAAACAGAAACACACACACATACAGATGGCAAATTTTCTAAAAACCACTCACGAGGTCTAAAAACACCTAAAACGCATGATTTATGTAAAATCCTAGTTTTTCGTTTTTTTTGCAATCACAGTACTTTTCTAATATTTTTTACATTATAAATAAGAAAAAGTAAAAATGTGATGGAATAAATATCAAAGAAATATATTGTTTTTGATCCAATATAAGTCAATTTCGTATTAAATTAATATAAGTCAATTTCGTATTAAAATCAATATAAGTAAATTTTGTATTAAAATCAATATGAGTCAATTTCGTATTGATATCGATATAAGTCAATTTTGTATTGAAATCAATATAAGTCAATTTCGTATTAAAATCAATATAAGTCAATTTCGTGTTAAATTAATATAGGTCAATTTCGTATTGAAATCAATATAAAATTGAAACAATATCATTATCATACGGAACACTCACATTAAAATCATTGAAACCTAAGTACCTATCTCATCTAACATAGCATGTTTTTAACTAATTAATTTATTTGTTTTTCTTTTTAGTATTTAATTATTTCCGTTTAAGCATGCATAAAAGTACTTTAAATGTTTAAAAATGCCTCTCTTTTAGTGTGGGCAAAATAACTTTATTTGTATAATTATATTATTGTTTATAAACTTAAAAAATAAAGGAATTTATACAAAAAAATATTCGAGCAGGTAAAACTTACTTCATATTTAATTCCAAGACAAAATTAATTCTCTAATTCAACTCAAACAAACTTTATTGTTACAATAAATTGTTACACTACAGTTTATAGTTACAATACGTTGTTGCATTACAGTTTGTTTTTACATCTCCTACAGTGAAAAGTTTCCTTAGGAATGATAAAATAAGTTACTTTAACCTCTTTAGATCTGAATAAACACAACTACCTGAAGCTTTCTAGTAATTATTCCCAACTTTGAGTTATTGTAAATTATTATTGAAATTACTAATAAAGTTTCCTCTGCAACGGAGAAACATTTTCTACTTCCTTAAATTATTTTAGAGAGAAGTTAATTATTTTCTGCTTGTTGATACATGAGGGCAGATATACTAAATAAATAAATAAATAAATGGCCGTTTTAGGGCCTTTCGGCCCTTCAGGGTATTCACCCTGCGGGAACCACCCCAGGTGGGTTGCATCTACTACACTCTAAGAATTAATTAAAGTTGGCGAAATCTTTTTAATACAAATACTATTCATAAAATCTTAGAGCATAGCCCGAGCTGCGAACCCCGGACCTCCGGTGCCGAAATCGAACGCCTTTACGATCACGGCCACGGAGGCAGACATACTACACTCAGATAAAAGATACTACAAAAATCAAAAAAATCTGAACAGAATAAAAATAAATAGGTGAATGTTATATTATCTTATAACTTAATAGTAAGTTATGCTACGAGACAGTAAAATAGAACTTAATTTAGACTTTAATGTAGACTTTAATTTGAGTTTCCTTCTCTCCGAGGCAAGAGAAAACTATGAAAATTTCCAACCGAGTAATTAACCATTTCATTGAGTCGGCTTCGCCTGGACAGCCTTCGATTATTTACTTGTTTAAACGCTGCCGAGTAACCGTTGGTTTTGATTTTTCGTTTCTAAAGCGCAGCCGAGTAATTTTGCTATGATTATTACTTAAAAAAAAGTGCTGCTGAGTAACATCTTGTTTATTGTACAATAGTAGTAATTGTACAGTAAAATTTCCTTGACTCCAACCCCAATCATTACAATCTCGTTTTGATTCTTACTTCATTAAGTGCTTGAGTAACATTCCGTCTTAATTATTGCTTCTTTAAGCGTTGTCGATTAACCTTTAATTTTCATGTTTGGTTCTTTAAGCACAGACGAATGAGCTTTTGTTTTTCATCAGTGTCTTATAAAGTCAAATCAATACCGCTTTTCCTGCAGGAAAGATAAAGTAAAGAGGATTATTCCCCAACTTTCACCATGTGAAAAGACTAATGAAATTTCCTATGAAAAAGGAGATTAAAACTGACGCACGGGATATTAACACGATTCTGAGGAAATTTCCCTTAAATTTCCCCTCAAATAAGTGTCATACCAGGGCTCTGTCTTATACCAGTCCAAGGATCTTGAATAAAGGGGATGACGCATTAAGGAATATTTCTGACCTCATGGAAGTTGTATGAGATAGAGAAATAGGAGCAAACTTACCTTTCCCTTAGTTATAATAAAAAAGCTCCAAACGCAGGTTATATAGCAAGGTTGTCGAGTTTGCATCTAAACTATTGTCCGTGCATCTCGTGATTGTTACATTTGTGGTGATTGTTAAATCATTTGTGCTTATTTAATTTTAAATTCTGGACTATACTTTGCCACTTCAGTGAGTGATAATTTAAGCGTGTTTATAACCTTCTCATGCAATAAACAATGGGAAACCATTGAGAGGTAAGTTTGCCTCTAACATTTATGACCTGCACTGTTATAAGAATTGTAAGCATGCGCAGTTTGTACCAAGCATGTGCAGTTGGTTTTTGACGTGTGTTTTGTGTTGAATTCTCTCTATTCTTTGGTTTTCGATGGGGTCACTTTTTTCTCTGGTTAATCGAATTAGAGCGTCATCCCCTTTATTCAAGATCCTTGTACCAGTCAGCCTGATAATTAATTTTTATTTACCATAAACATTATAATTTGTATGACAATCATTAGATATAGGCCCGTATTCAAAGACATTTTCCTAACATTCTCCTTAAGGAACAAGGAGAGTGTTAAGAAAATGTTAGGAAAATGTCTTTGAATACGGGCCATAATACCAAGCTATAGATAAACTGATTCAATGCTTATATGGTTACACTCATAGATATATTATTACTAGAGAGGCCCTAATGGTATATTTAGAAACATTGACAATGTAACCTAAACGCCTTTAATTAAAGATATAATGAAATAATTAGTGCAATACAAGTTACTGTATTTTAAAAAGTTAATCGTATAATATAATATAATAATACAGTAAATTGTGTAGTAGAACGATAAATATATAAACACAAATAATGTGCGGGAAGCCGAAAACAATTGATTTATTATAACCATACCTCACTTTTAGAAGGTTTCAATAAGGTTACACAAAGCCTTTGCTAGCTTTAAGGTCATACATGTCTGGCTTTTAAATATAATATGTCCCCCTAATTTTTTTTTTTACAATTAATTAAATTACATTTAAAGAGGAAATAAAATTTCCACATTCAAGGAAAACATATGTAATGTTAAACATTACATGTGTCAAGTACAGCCTTGAGTTTACAAGCTTTTTCTGTAAAATATTATGTAATAATGATAAAGAAAGTCTGTCATATTTATTTACACCCCGTAATAGGGATAATAAATGTCGGTTTACGTGTCATTTATGCAAAAAAGGTTTGCAAATGTTTAATGTCTTATACAAACTAGGAAAGAAAAGATTATTTTCGCAAGATGGGATAAAAGAGAGTTTCACAGGTCTAGTTCAGTTTTCTCTAAATGACAAGCCGGAGGAAGGAAAAGTATTAGCTCCCGAGTCTTGACAAAAAGGCTGTAAAAAAGACAACATGATTGTACTATCCCTGCTTTAGTATAGTAGTAGTATAGTAGTAAAGGTGGGGAAGATCCTAGATCTTAGCAATTATGTCTCTGGGACGCTTTTTGCCAGCCCCAAGAACGTCCTCACCTCTTACCTAATAGAATCTCTATTCTCTTTGAACCTGTCTGATTCCTTAATGAACTTCAGAACGTCTGCCCATGGGAGTTCCACTAAGTCGTCGTCTAGAAGAGTGGATGATCGAAATATACTAAACCTCAATCTAGCGTATGCTTCACACGATCCCAAAAAGTGATCTGTCGTCTCCTCCCCCACTTCACACTTGGGACACATTGGCTCTGCTTTTATTTTCATGGCATGCAAATGTCTCTGAAGCCAGCAGTGACCTGTCAAGATACCTACCAGGTATCTTAAGCTCTTCCTCCCCAAAGAGAGAGCCCATATACTCATGGCTTTGTTGGCTTTCTTCAACATTTTCCTAGCTTGTCTGCAATTAGCTTTGGTTTGAAGAGCATCCCTGGTTTTCACCATCGCCCAGTCATCTTAAAGGAAATTGACTTTGCTTCTGGTAAGTCCTATAGCTGGTTCTGGTCCTTTAAAGGGTTCAGAGGAGCCTTCCCTGGCTAGTTAACCCTCCTTTCATTCCCCATTTAACCAATGTAAATATAAATACATGTTTGGTTTGCCTATTCTAATTGCTGCTACTTACAATCCTTAGGGTGGTAAATGACATTTTCAGCGCCAGTTTAGAATACTGCAGCTATGTTCTGGATTTATTAATTTTCCTCATTTATACCGTCGGTATATAAGCAAAGTATTGAGTTCGAAAAAATCCAAAACCGGGATAAAACCGGAATTATCCGTTTCAGGCGTTTTTAAAGTCTTCTGAGTTGTATTATCAAAGTTTTCCGTCTGTTTGTGTGTGTGTGTGCCTGTTATCATCGTAGCGCTCAGTTTATTTATGCTAGAGAGTTGAAACTTTCTATAAAAATCTCAAAAAATTGCAGTCTACCGCAGTAGTTGTGCAATTCGGAAAATATTTTTTTTATGACGTCATTAACCCACAAAAATGACTTAATGAAAATTTCGAAAATTATGAATCGCGGAAAAATAATGCGACCTGATTGAAATTTGGCACGCATGTAGCCATATAAAAGACTAACACATGAGCTAAATTTCATATCATTATCAGCATTAGTTTAATTTTTATTAAATGACTTGTGTACGTTTAAAAAAAAAATAAATAAAAATCGGAAAACAATTTAATTGAGTGATATTCGGTACACGTAAATACCTTTACGTAATAAATTAGCCAAACGGGTTCATTATAATACGACAAGTATCCTCGTATCTATGGTTTTGTTGGATTATAAAAGTTAAGCAGCATTGAGTGTGATCAGTGTAGTATGGGTGACCGCAGAGAATTAAACGAATGTATTTAATATCTGAGGACGAAAAGGAGTTGCTGCATTCATTTGACAAATTGTATATTCTTAGGACGAGCGAAGCAAATCTGAAGTTGAGAGAATGAGCGCAGAGAATCCGATGTGTAAGGAAAAGTTCCGAGGTATCCCGTACCCGATTTTTTTGTTATTACATCCGAGGAAGGTATAAAACTAATCGATTTGTTAAGTAAGGTGAAATGGGAAATGTATTTCTAATAAAATTGTACGGTAAATATAGTTTAATGGTGTAGTTCGTGCTCTAAATCTCTTTAATACTGAGCATTACATAAAAAAAGACTAAAATTGAAAATTGATTTTTTTTTCTGCAGGGATAGAAAAATTATATTAAAATGTCGACAGAAAATGTTTAACTATTTTAATAAATAAATGAAAACAAGAAATCAAGTCATTTGATAAGAAATGAACTAATGCTGGTAATGACATGGAACTTGTCACACTTTTTGCTCTTATACATTACTTGCTTGGAGTCATCCGTGGTGTAGTGGTTAAGGTACGCGGCCAATACACAGAATGAATGACTTTAAACTTCCGAGTTTATTTAGTGCTGGGTTCAATCCCAGCACGCCCCTCTGGGGTTTTTATAAGAGGGATACAAATTCTGCGTACTACGTCCTTCAGAAGGGACGTAAAGCCGATGGTCTCGAGCCTGTCCGTTGTCAGGTACTCGTTCAAGATCCCTTACCCTAAATTAAACTGGGTATAGGCAAAATTTAGGACCCTCATAGTAGATTCATATGCCTTGTAGTTTAAAGTGTATGGAGGTTTGGGTTGACAGCTAGGGCACGTGCTGTTCCTAGTTTTCACTAGACTATAAGAGTCAGTGAAAATGTATGACTGCTATAAAAAAAATTAGAGGAACCATAGAAATCCACGGCTCTTCTGTCAAGATTAGATGAAATATACCTACACTTGAAATTAAATGGAGTAGAACACTATCATAGAGACCTGGCAAAAAGGGCCCAACAACATGGCCTACTTTCCTAGTAGTTTCTATCACTCCCCTCATATTACTATTATCCCTAAACATCGCACGACATAATGTCAACCCTATACCCTAAGCCCTAGACTCTATCCCTCTACCCCCTCACCCATTTAACTCCAAATCTATTACTAAATTCGTTTTAATAATAGGAAATGTGTCCTATTCAACAGAATTTTAGTAATAAAAAATACTAGCTACTACAACAAAAGAATTTTAAATAAAAAGGAAAGTCACTAGTTTTTATTTAGTTATTATTTTATAGTTAAACATTTAGAGAATCCAAACCATTATTATTGACTCAAATAATAAGTTTTTTAGAGAAAATATTCTACATAATATATATTTATAAAAAGGTATTAGATTTTATTCAAAACAAATATATACCTTCGTTGTACAAACAACTTTGTTCACACGCAGGGTTTGGCGGGGGGTTTATCCTCCCCAGCGGAGGCGAAGAAACACATAGCGTCAGTACTCCCTTAATGGCAACTTGGCAAACGCACTGCATTTCAAAATATATTGTCTGATGATAAACAGAGTTTTATTTGTGGTCAAAATCAACAGTCTATATCCCCTTATTCTTTCTAACTAATTATGTATTCAGGAATTGTTTTAAGAGGGGGGAGGGTAAATATTGTTTTGTGCACGCAAGGGGGGATATTCTACTCCTTTTAAACAAATAACAATACTAATCCCCTTTTTGCTAGAAAGGGATACACTTCCCATTTATGAGGAAATTGGGATACTTTTCCTCTTTTTTCTCATACCTATATCGATTTCATGATACCCCCCCCCCTTCCAGCCCAAACATATTCAGTCTAAAAACCCAATTTTACCTGATGTGGGAAATATTTCACGGTGTTGTGGTACGTGGGAAAAAGAAAACGTTTAGCACGCTTTTCCACACAACATCATCGTACTTGTGGTTTTTTATTTCCATTTTCGTTCAATTGTCAATAAGAGTATTGCTATAGTTTATTTTTTTCCTTTTTAGCAATATCCGATTAATACAATCGCTGATGAGATGGGTCGGATGATTAGAGTCGGAACCAGAAATGTGTACAAATTTCAATTTAGACGACCGTTATCAAATAAGTTCCGTTCGAATTTAATTATATGAATACATTTCGAGCCATTTTCTTTAAAATAATTTTGCTAATAGGATAGCAATCCAACACGGGAGAGAAACAAATACAGTTTAAAAGATCCTAACTTTATGATCACAAAAAATAAAACATATACTAGAACATTGTGTGTGTATATGTGGCTATATATAACTTTATATCTGCCTCCGTAGCCGCAGTCGAATAGTACTTCGGAGGTTCAGGGTTCACAGCCCGGGCTATGCTCTCAATTTTTATGAATAGAATTTGATGTAAAAAGATTTCGCCAACTTTAGCTTTACTTTGAGCATAGTAAATGTGAACCAACCGAGGTAGTTCCCGCAGAGCAAATACTTTGAAGGGCCAATAGCCCCTAAATGAGACTAGACGTTGTAGCGAGCCATTTGGTTAACACTTATATTAGTTGTTTCAGCTCGCAGTGAGATGGGGATATACGATTCCACTTCCCCCACCTCGTCAACTACAAGGTCTTTCTATTCTACCCCTTCAGATTTTACAGTTCTTCCCTTATTATACCTCGTAAAGCATTATTTATTTTAATTAAGACCGTAATTGATTAATAAATTGATATTAAGTTTTAAGATTCATATTAATAAATTAATCATCGTGTTTGTCTAATTCTTTAATTTTTGTGTGTTAATGTGTTTTTTGTATCTTCATGTATAGAGTTAATAAAAATAAAGTAATTTAATTGTAAAGAACTCAAGTCAATTGTTTTCTTCTTTCTCTATTTTATTGTATTTTATTTTAAATTAAACAGTACTTCATATTATATTATAATTCTATGTCTGATGACTTCTATCGTTATATCTCTATTATTTTACATTGAATCAATAAATGAAGACAGAGCTTGACTTCTGTTGACTTCTATCTTTAGTCTCTATTATTTTACTTTGAATCAATAATTAAGACACAGCTTGATTTCTTGAAGATAAATCAAAATATTTTAAAAAAAGTAGGTGCAAGAGATTAAGCATTTAAAAAAGAATAATTTGATATTAGATTAACGGTTATAAGTATAATGATAAGAAATATCCATTCTATAGAAACGAGCCCCTCTCGCTTATTGGTTGCAGGAGACTCAAGAGTATTACTCCCCACCTCTCTCACTAGATATACTCAAATACCTACCTACACAGTAATATACACTTTACTAGAAGTGTTAACCAAATGGCTCGCTGCAACGTCTAGTCTAAATGAGGCATTATTAATATAATATATATATATATATATATATATATATATATATATATATATATATATATATATATTATATATGTATGTATGTATGTATGTGTAATAAAACGATTTATAAAGCTAAATTAAGAGAGAAAATGAAATAGTTATAAAATGAACAACCTTATCATCAAAACAGTAGGTCTTTAAGATTATCAGTCAATATTAAACAAAAAAAAATAAGTTCTTACATAAACAATCTAAAATTTGATGATAATAAAAAAAGCGTGTAGTGGAGTTTTAGATAAATTATTTAAAATTTAAGAAAAGAAAACTAAGTATGCGAATAAAAGAAAATAGGCAAGTAAATAAATTATTCATCCTCACTTTAAGTCTCAAGTTATTCAAAAACTTAAAAATTCTACTTTAACATATTATTCTATGTCATTTCCGTTTCGTGTCTACCCCCCCCCCCTACCCCTACCCTTCTCCCCCTTCTTAGCCCCTCATATTCTTAGTTAATATCACGATTATGTTTTACCATCAGCATTAATAATTTTATCTTTTAATCCATTAACTTTATACGTCAAAGGATAAACGTCAAATACATTTACTTTAGAACAATCGACGCTACATGATAAAAGCATAAGTTCAGAACTGCTTCAAAGTTTATTATGTATTCTACAATCCGTCTGTTCAACAATTCCATTAATGCTTCGACATAAACGCAACATGATAAGTGTAGAATTAATCGCGTGATAGTGAACGGTTTGTTTTTGTAATTATTTATTTTACTCCGACTACATTTCGGAGATAAGATAATACTTATATTTAAATATTGTATTTTGTAAGTCTCAAAATGTTGGATAAATTAAGCAAAAAGAGTTTATAAAATAGTCATAAGGTAATTGCGAGTAAATAGAAGAATAAATAGATCCACTAAATGTAATGTGCGCATCACTCCTTCTCTTAAATTTTGAACCGTTTGTGCGTCGCGAATGCACCCTAATAGAGCCTTGTGGCTCATCAGGGATAAACCCTGCGGGAACCACCTCGGGTGGTTGTAGCAACCGTTACGCTCAAAGTGTATTTTAAAGTTGGAGATAGTTTATTTAGACATTAACTTTATATAAACTGAGAAAGTAACCTGGGATGGGATACCCAGAACTCCTTTGTGTCAAAGGTCAGTGTAAAGACTAAGGCCCGTATTCAAAAGACATTTCCCTAACCGTTTTCTTACCTAAACCTAAAATTTTCCTTAAGGAGCCTTTAAGGACATTGTTAGGTTTACAGTTTAGGTAAGGAAAATGTTAGGTCTCCTTAAGGAAGCCTTAAGGGTTTTTAAGGATCCCTTAAGGACATTGTTAGGTTTACAGTTTAGGTAAGGAAAATGTTAGGTCTCCTTAAGGAAGCTTATGGGTTTCTAAGGATCCTTAAGGAAAATGTCATTAAATACGGGCCTAAGGCTCTAAAGACCTCGGCCACGGAGGCGGCTACCCTAATATAATAAGATTTTATAATAAAATGTACAACCAGTAATCTTTAAACTATTAAAATGAATGAAAACTATAGCTTAATACATGGCTAAAGTCAGTTGATAGCGGGAGAAAATTGTGGTAAAAAACCCATGAGGTTGGTCTGATTTCAAATGGTCAGCGTGGTTTAACATCCAGGAATAACCTTATTATTTTTCAACGCTGTCAACTGATTTTAGCCGTGTGTTACACTATAAACTGCTAAGTATGATCGCAGGTTTTATTTTATTTATTTCGGAACATATGACAAAGAAAAAACATAAAATTGACAACGACCATGTTCTAGTACTAAATACTGAAAAACATTTCAATAAACGACGGATTCTAGAAAGCCTATATATTAAAACTGGCCCCAATAGCATAAATAAAAAAAAACTGATACTAACAATATTAATAGTATATATGCAAACATTCTTAAAACTAAAAAAAACGTTCAAAATTAGCCCCCCGTAATTTGCAAATCTTATTTTAGTTTTTAAATTTCTACCAGACTCCCTTTCTTACCTAACCTTATTTCATTAATACCTCATCTGTTTATTTTTGATTTTGTTCATTTACCTTTAGTTTTGTTGTTTTTTAACTTACTATTGTGCTTTTCCTTGTATTTCAAATGTATTTGTTTAACCGTGGTAAAGTTTTTGTTGATGTTCTTTTGGTTCTGGTATGCTTTACTTTACTTTACTTTACATTATACACCGTCTGGAAATAAATTATATTTAAAATTTAAAATTTATAAAATTAGGATATGAATCATAAATTATAAAATACCTAACTGGCATAAAATGTGGAAGTTTATCATTAGACGTGATGACGCATGAAAAAGTCAGCTTGCGGGGAAGGAAATATAGTGCCCTTGTCTTGAATCGTTAGGGTTACACATTATTGTAGCAACAAAAAGAAAAGATAAAACAGTTTAAATTTATCTTTTACAACCACTCGAGGTAACGTTCTAAAAGGTTTATAACAACATTATAAACAGAGATAAACTCTTACTCTTCATATTAAAAAATTACGATGCTACATGGACACAGATTCGTTTACATTGGACAATAAGTATAGAGATAAATATGTACTTAATTACATCGGTTCAAATTTGAATACAAATTTTGGCAAAAAATAACTAATGCTTTTGCGATACTGTGTTGATGTTTCTAAATTTAACATATCACACATGTTATCCTTTGACTTATATAAATGTGGACACAAATCTAAATTTATGTATTAAATATAATTTAGATAGATATAATTATATATGTCAAGGAATACATGCGATTAAATGTAATTGCCAGAAGATACAATAAGCACTTAAATAGTATCTAACAGATTTTATTAACAGGTAGTGTATAAATTGTTCTTATTTATACTTTAAATTACATTGTATCGTAAATATAATTAAACCAGTAAAATTGATTCATCTATTAAAAGGAAAAACTGAAATCAATGGACATGCTAGCTGCAACATAAGTGTTAAATATGGCCTCTACGAGTACTTCTTGTTTATACACACGACATTGTAGAGTCAAAATTTTACGAATTTGATACTTTACATTTGATTGTAATTGTTAAGTAACTGTTTAAATTTCTGTAACTTTAAATATAAGTAACAAATGATCCGGAAGCATTTAATAAGTTTAACGAAGACCATAGTAGCGAATTATTATCATACGTTATATAATTATATAAGTAACTTTGTAAAGAAGGGTAACATGTTATATGAAAATTATTGTAAAATATGTCTATCGATGTAATTGAGCATATAATACAGGTAGCACATTGTTTGTGAGTGAGCATATAATATGAATAGCTCATCATCTGTGAGTGAGCATATAATATGAGTAGCTCATCATCTGTGAGTGAGCATATAATATGAATAGCTCATCATCTGTGAGTGAGCATATAATATGAATAGCTCATCATCTGTGATAAGTCGTCTAAATTATAAATAAAAAATGAAATATTGAGTTAATTTAGACACAAATGTACTGCTATTCGTAAAAATCGGATAAACTGAATTTCATTTAAATATGAGTCTCCATATTAAAAATATTGACCTTTAAAATCATGAACTTCTGACGTATGACACCTATCTGGTAGTATACCAATACTTCTCTTTTCTTGAAGAAACGAGGAAAGCAAAATGTAACATGATACGTTGTTAGAATAGAATTGTTTGAACTGTAGAAAGACAAGTTCGTATACGATTGTAGAATGAACAACTTGAAAATGTCGAGGCACTTCTTATTCTACGATCCTTACATCTCCTCCTCTTTCTCAGCTATTTTAATGATGTTTTTCAAACCAAATTCCTCTTCAAAAGAACAAGTGGAATCCTTGTAGAGTTATTTTCTCATTTCACTTATTTTCCTACGATTTCTATGCTTATTTCACTGACTATAACGAGTAACTAAATAAATACAGAAGGTCTCAATTTATTTGACAAAGGGATTGAATCAGTCATATCCAAGTACTCTTTGTATCCCTTCAAATTTCTATGTATCAATCATAGAGATATATTACTAGATGAAGCATAGCCTATCTCAATACATTGAGAGACTTGAAAAATCTTGCATACTTGCCTAGCTATAATGTTGGGGCCAGCACGAAGACCCAAACAATATGACCTATTTGTCTACACATGTTATTAGACCTAGCAAAAAGCCCCCTAACAACATGGCCTATTTGGCATTCATGTTTTTGAAACAGCAAGAAGGCCCTAACAACATGATTTATTAACCTAGCCATGGAGTTGGGGCCAGCAAGAAGCCCCTAACAACATAACCTAGCCATGCCATGATGTTGGGGCTAGCAAGAAATCCCTAACAACATGACCTAGCCATGCCATAGTGTTGGGGCTAGCAAGAAATCCCTAACAACATAACCTAGCCATGGTGTTGCCTTACTCTAATACTACAACTACTACTAAAAACTATGAATCGCTAATTTTATATACCTATATCTCTTAGAGTGAAACTGTATATATATATATATATATATATATATATATATATATATATATATATATATATATATATATATATTACATATATTATACATATATATATATACATATATATATATATATATATATATATATATATATATATATAATATATATATATATATATATATATTATATATATATATATAGATTACCATCTAAGATCTATATTTACTCGTATACAACGGAGCACGAATTAGATAAAAAAAACCGGAAAAATCTTCCTTTTTTCCTAAATTTTCTAAAAGTCATCGTCTAAAAGTTTTGTTCTAAGAAAACTTAATCTGTTCGATAAATCGTTTATAAGGTTTGCCTTTGGAAAAAACCACAATAAATTGAAACCTCTGAAAAAAATTGAAGAATTTCTTTTTTACGAGGAAAAAGTTTCACTGCCGCAAGGGATTAATAGAGAAAACTACCGAGGAGAAGCCGAGGAATGAAGTAAAGCTTTAAGAGTAATAAATTCAATCACGAAATTCCTACGATTTTATCTTCGCTTTTTTACTTTCCTCTTTTTCAAAAAGTGACTACCGTCTCCTTCTCTCTTTAGATTTCTTTTCACTGCGACTGTATTTTTTTTTAAACTTCTTTTAATGAAAAAAGCACAAATATTACGTCGACCCAATGATCTGACATCGTACTTGCTTTTATTATTTTCTTTTAATCTATCCTTTAAAAATACTGATATATAATTAAATCAATACGCCAATAACATCATACATTCTCAAATACTCTACTAAGTGTATGTCATAACTAAGTGTATGGCATACTCTACAAATGGTATGTCATAACTAAGTGTATAGCATACTCTCCTAATGGTATGGCATAACTAAGTGTATGGCATAACTAAGTGTATGGCATACTCTACTAAGTGTATGGCATAGACTTTTGGGCATATTTTACTTCTATTCCTTATAAAAACCTTTCTGTAAAATCATAAAACAGAAATTTTTTGAACTGAAAATTGATATTAAGTCAATAAAATAGTTGGAAGCAAAATCATTACGCCCCGGTTTTTGGTTGAGTCTTGAGGCGTAAGCAGAGGGGACCATTATGTTTAAACCCAGAGGCATAGCCGAGGAACCATCATGTATACTCCTGAGACGTGATCAATTTTTTTTATTATTTTATAATTCAAAACGTGATAGCGGTAATGATGACCATACAATTGAAAAGTAGAACTTAATAGAAATAAATTTCGTCAACTCACGATTCTGTATTAATATCTGATAGAAACTCTACGAGTACTTATTTTATCTAAAGTTCGTAACATATTATTTTATTTCCATGATTTTCTCTCCTTCAAGTCCCTCGGGAAATCATTCTATTTTTCCCGATGTGTAAAAAGAATGTATAAAATATGGGTTATACATAAACCCGCATAGCATCGGGTTAATGAACCTGGGCTAAATTGAATATCACTCCCGCAATAAAAGTGAAACATAGCGAATTTTCAAAAAAATTATGAGGTTATGAGATTGGTGTCTTAGAGGGGAAAGTGGGGGGAAGTAGACTTTTTAAAAAGGAGTGGCTCTCTGATGAAGAATATATATAATATATATATATATATATATATATAATATATATATATATATATATATATATATATAAAACCAGTTATATAAAACCGAAAGTTTAAAAAAAACGATTAAACGCGGAAAAATGATGTGATCTGATTGTGAACTGGTGGAACTAAGTAATGCTGTCACCCTTACAATATACAATTTCCTAAAAAAAAGTTGGCAATACTTCCGGTTGCTGAATTATTATGTTCTATTATTAATTAATGATTGATTATTCATAAAATACTAATATAAATATCGGTGGATTACAATATTTTATGCATTTTAAATTGTAGTTTAACGTATTTATTATAATTATGTAAAATAAGTAGTCCTCGTCAACTAAATGTAGATTCTTGTATTCCGCCACCCTTTTGGCATCTAAGACCAGTTTTATTAAATACTCAGCAGGTGTTTTAAGTTATAATATTTGTTCTTTACGATCTTTCTTCATTAATAGATATTTATGACAAATATTTAAAATAATGTTTTGTTGTCAGGTTGGCAGCATTACTTAGTTGCACCAGTCAACCGGCTTTCGTGCTATCAGTGGAATTACATTGAGTTTACGGTCCTGTGCTCCTTCTATATATAGTATTATTCTAAGTATAAAACACTTGGGCTTAGTTTCATGTCATTATCAGCATTAGTTCAATTTTAATTGAATGACTTGTGTGCGTTTTTTACAAAATTGTAAACAATTGGGGAATGGTCTAATTAGTTTGAAATTTAGTACAAGTGTATATTATTACTTAATAAATAAGTACACTAAATTTCGTTTCAATACAACAAGTATATCTATGATTTTTGTTGGATCATATATATTAAGGAGCAATGAGAGTTGTCAATGCTGTATGGGTGACCGCTTAGAATGATACGGATGCATTTTTCTATCTGAAGACGAGCGAAAAGAGCCCAAAGGTATGTTGCAGTATAAATTTTGCAAACTGTATTTCTGAGGAAGCAGGGAGGATGAGCGTAGCGAATCCGATGTAATGAGGAAAAGTTCTGAGGTACCCTATACCCGATTTTTTTACTTTTTTTGTTGCTACTTAATTTTTCTCTACTTTTTAAATGAGGATAAGTAATGCTGATAATGGATGAATCTTATCAAAGTTCATGGTTTTATTGAGGCTATCTCGCATATATTTCAATTTTTTTTTGTGTTATAATTTTTTAATATATTTGATGCCGCTTAAAGATGTGATTCCGGCTGGAAAAATTATTTTATTTTCCGGAATGCACATCTAGACTTTAAGATTAATGATTGCAGTACCAAGTTTCAATTTTCAAGCTTAACACTGTGAGGCTACATGATAACAGACACACCCCACACACATACAAACATGATAACAGACACACACATACAAACATACAGACCATTGCCTCGGTTTCCGGTTTTTATTGTAAAAACTTTAATTTGTCTAAATACGTTCGGTATGAATGAGGGAATGTATAAAAAGGACATGTATCTAAAGGCAATATTGGAAAAAATCGATAAGCTTATCTATTGTGATATTTCCTATTATATTCGCCTTGATTACATGAATATTTGTAGTCCTTACTACTGATAGCTTTATAAGTTACAAATGCTAATGCTTACCAAGTTACAATGCTTATGCTTACCAAGTTACAATGCTTATGCTTACCACAATGCTTATGGCTTACACACAATCTTATGCTTACCAAGTTACATGCTTATGCTTATTAACATGCTATGCTTACCAAATGCTTATGCCCAAGTTACAAGCTGCTTACCAAGTACTAATGCTTACCAAGTTACAATGCTTATGCTTACCAAGTTACAATGCTTATGCTTACCAAGTTACAATGCTTATGCTTACCAAGTTACAATGCTAATGCTTACCAATTACAATGCTTATGCTTACAAGTTACAATGCTTACCAAGTTACAATGCCTATGCTTACCAAGTTACAATGCTTATGCTTACTTAGCTTATGCTATATTGCTTACAAGTTACATGCTTATGCTTACAAAGTGTTATGCTAATTACAATGCTTATGCTTACGTTACAATGCTTATTTACAAGCTGCTTAAAAGTTACAAACACGGCTCTTGCTTTGTAAGTAGTATTAAGAAGTAGAATAATTTAAGAATATTTATCAAAATAATTATTGGACTGTTAAGAAATAAATTCTAGGTTAATTAATGAAGACTTCATTTCTTTAGAGTTTTTATTTACATAAACATAACAGACGTTTCGCATGGCGAAGTCAGGTATCTTCAGGCATTTTTCCTTTTATTTCTAAATTTTTTGAACTATGGTAAAGTTTCTTTTGATGTTCTTTTGGTTATGGTATACTTTACTAAATTTTTATTGTTTAACACTGAAGATGCCTGGCTTCGCCATGCGAAACGTCTGTTATTAATGATTATATAAATAAAAACTCTAAAGGACTTACAGTGTCCTGTATGTAGATTTGAATTTGAATTCTTCAGGTTTCGCGCCATTGGAGTGGTGGGGAGACCTTCCAGGGTTGACAACTTTTTTACTTTGAATTTTTGTCTTATTTTCTTCGTTTTAATTAATTTCTGGTTGTTTAAAATATTATTTTATACTCTATTAATTCAATAAATAATTAATTCTATATAATAAATGCATTAAATATTAAAATTTTGATAAAAATTTAATTAATCAGCTGTTTAAATCTAGCCTCGTGAGGGGGTTGGAAACGAGCGTCACTCGGTTCTCAGACATCGTCAAGAAAGTCGAAGTATTTTTATTTTCAGATTATGTTAAATTGAATAGTTCTGTAGTTGTTTGGAGGGAGGGTTTTTTTCATTTGTTTTATTTCGAATATGTTGCTTTAAATATGGATTGGATTCCTAGGACGATGATTCATCGAGAAAATGGAATAATTGAAAGAAAGATGTCTTTTAGTTGAGCTGATATGTTTAGTTGACGACTTTGTCACAGTTGCTAATGTTGCTGAAGCCCTACGTCGTGCCGCTAGTCAGTAGCCACGTGGTCGGTATTTTATTGTAAAGGTTCTTTCCTCTCATTTAAGTTTAACTTAACTCTCATTTAAGTATAATGTAACTCTCAGTTATAGTTTTGTATCCTGTAATGTAAATTTAAATCATATATTTTTTTAAATTAATCAAATGTTGTTTCAGTTTAAGTAATAATTTAATTGGCTTAGCTAATATTTTGCCTTGGGTTCCACTCTATTTAAGAATAAATAAGCGTTAAGTGCTAAATCAAATAAAGTATGGTTGTTAATGAGAATCGGTTTTATCTTTATTTCTTTTATGGTATCATTCCCTCAGATATATATTAACAGCGTAATCATTTTAAACCTCGCACCACAGTAAAACACCGTAGACTGAAGTCATCATTATTTACCTTGAATTTAAGAATATTACTAAGTTTCCAATAGTTTAGTAGTATAGGAGGCTAATTAATCAAATAGTGTCTCCGTAGTGTAAGAAGGTTAACGGTTAGGACGTGTGCCAGCCAACCACAAAGTCCGGGTTCGATCCCGGTCAGGGTCTCAAAGATTTTTATGAGAGGGATAGATCCTTAAATGTGTTCTCTGTCGAGAGAGACGTTACGTCAACGATTCCGAGCCTGTGCGGTATCGGGTACTCGTAAATAATTCCTAACCCTAAATTAACCTGGATTTAAGCAAAAACCCCCTCAAGTAGCCCATATGAAATATATGTTTATGCTTTATGGATGCAGCATATAATCGTAATCTAGCAGTGGGGCACGTTTTGATGCGAGTTAAAAGTATACAATATAATTGTGAAATACACAAAGTCTGCACACACTATCTTTGAACTAAGAGTGTTAGCAGAAAGGGCTCAACAACGAGGCCTACTTGCTAAGTGGTTGCATCACCAACACCACCATAACGCCTAAAGTTTATGACCGCGTTGTATCGAGGGACTTCCAAATACATGTATTTACACTTTGTCTTGTTTAATTTCTCTTGTCATACTAGCTGCTCTAATCGCATGAGTCTTAGCTAGCACACCTGCTACTAGTTTTACCTATCTCAGCAATTACTCTACACTCTACTCTATCCAATGCTCCTTGCCTAGTCTGGCACCACCTGACGAGTACAGACGCTGTTAGCAACCCGAAAGATTGTGAGCGCAAACCCCTTATTAACCCTGACGTAAAAGCCAGAGAATATTCCCCAAATCACTAGGACGCGTCTCTCAGAACAAAACTCAGCAATCCTGGTAACTTCATTACGTTATTTGGAACTAAAAACACTGTTAAATCCAGGTCTCCATATTCACTGACTAAGCATTCGGTCTAACAACTTAGTATTTTAAGACCAGCGTACAGGAGATTATGATTGCATTGGCTAGTGAAAACTTGATGGATCTAGACTTTATAAGTTGAAACAGAACCTGATTCCGCAGTAGTGTAACAGCCACAAAATCTTATAAAATCTAGGTTGGGTTGGCTAAGCATGAATTTAAGAACTCCTGAGAGAATGGTACATAGGATAACCTCTTATAAGGTTAATCCACCTCATAACCTCATAAGAGAATCCACCTCCCCTGTGTGGATTTGAACCCTGGACACTTAGATCGCAAGCGCTCTATCAACGAGCTACTTATCCTTACAATCCTGTTCTAATTTTTCCAGTATAAGTCTCTAGGAGTTACAAATACGTAAATTTTAATGGTTTGAATCGCAGTCACTTCGCAATATTCTTCAAAAACTGTAAGGGAGTTAGTAACTAAGGCTTTATAACCTTTCAGCTAAACAGCAATGCCTGTTCCAGCCTGGGTTGGAATCCCAGTCAGGACAGTATCTGTTTCAGTTGGTTCACATGGTGTGCTAATAGTGTTCTACAACTGTAAGGGAGTTAGTAACTAAGGCATAATATCTTCTCAGCTAAACAGTAATGCCTGTTCCAGCCGGGTTGGAATCCCGTCAGGACAGGTATCTGTTTCAGTTGGTTCACATGGTGTGCTAATAGTGTTCTACAACTGTAAGGGAGTTAGTAACTAAGGCTTTATATCTTCTCAGCTAAACAGTAATGCCTGTTCCAGCCGGGGTTGGAATCCCAGTCAGGACAGTATCTGTTTCAGTTGGTTCACATGGTGTGCTAACAGTGTTCTACAACTGTAAGGGAGTTAGTAACTAAGGCTTTATATCCTCTCAGCTAAACAGCAATGTCTGTTCCAGCCGGGTTGGAATCCCAGTCAGGACAGGTATCTGTTTTACATGCTTCACATAGTGTCCTAAGTTTCTTGGATTGACAAATACATAAATTTTAATTATTTGTATATTTAACGGCAATCAGAACGGTATTTGTTTTAAGTGAGCTATTTATTAGAGTTTGAACAAATGTCTTATGTCTTATGACGTTTTGAATTATTATTTCGTAACCGAGATTTAATGGTCAGAATTAGCACCCACTTGCCTATAATTATAAAAAATAAATTAAAACGCGTTCCTGAACGAATTGATTATTTCAATATCTTATTAAACATTTTAGTTAACAATTTTCCATTTCAACTTGCTCGATTGGAAGCAAATTAGATTTCAGTAATTCGTTATTTGCTCTTTTCAAGCCTCCTACCCCCGCTCTATTGAATATTTAATATAAAATGATAACATATTCATGTTTCATGCCGACATGATCTACCTCCTTTCTCTACCTTTGATTAATTCCATCGAATTTGCAAACTATATAAGTTTGCGGATGAGTGTAATTAAATATTTTTGTAAGAAATAGAATAATAATTTAAGCAGACCTTAACTGACGTTTTTATCGTTTAGTGCTGATTGTCTAAAAATAACTACATTACACATTATCCTTTGACATATATACTCTGAGGCAAAAAGTAACTGTATAAAACGAGAGTTAATTTGGTGGAAAAGGATGTATATGTCGATAGATAAATGTTATAAAATTTCTCACTCGAGCAGTACATAACTAATGCTTTTATCATAAAATTTTGATAGTACTATATATCTAACTACAACCTACATTTTATCCTTTCATATGTAAAACAAGAAGCTAATTCTATAAATTTTTATTAAAAGGGCATTCCTTGCTCTACATTTAACTTAAAATAAGTCTTAATAGACAAAATATTGATTAGAATTAATAATTCAGACAGGGAAAATATCAATTTAATGATAATAGGTTTTACGTTCACGCAAGGATATTGTCTAATCAGATGTTTTTAAATATAAATGCCTCGATTGTTATTTCACGACCCAGATTTCTTTGTAAAGAAAATTCCAGCACGGTGGTCCGTAAATCGGACAAATTTTCTTTGAAACGCTAGATTTCTTGCTCAAGTCGCAGGTATATGCTTTACAACCTGAGCAATAGCGTCACAATCTGTTATTTAATTTTTAATGATTTTTCAAAGAAAATATGCACGTGTATCCCCATAAACAATAATGACCTACTGCACTATAACTACTTTATAAAAATATAGTATTTATTTCTTCGTTTTTCTATCTTAAACGCTTACATTTCATTGATTTATGTGACTTTAATTTGGTGCGTCTAAAGTTTCAGCCCTGTATAATATATTAATATATATATATATATATATATATATATATTATTATATATATATATATATTATATATACTTATTTAGAGAAATAAATGGAGAACATTTAGAAAACTTACAATAAAACGTACGTTTCGACTGTTTAAGTTCTCCACAGACGAAGGATCTAATATATATATATAATAATATAATATATATATATATATGTAATATATATTTTTATATGTGATTTATGTGACTTTAATTGGTGCGTCTAAGTGTTCAGCCCTGTTATATATATATAATATTATATATTATATATATTATATTATATATAATATTATATATATATATATATATATATATATATATTATAATATTTATTTTCATTTATTTCTAAGGGATCTCTGAACGAATTATTCAAATCCAGGGCCTGATTAAATTCAAATGTAGGCCTTAATCGAAAGGCTCACTTTTGCCATGCTATTTATTACTTAGGAAAATGAAATAATAAATATTATAAATACAACAGATCAGCTCAGATTAAAAATTAGCTTCGTAAATACATAGAAGTTATGATAAACTGATATAATATCCATATTAGACGCATCATGGATAATATCCTTACCAGACGCTCATGGTAAACCATACCGACGACTACCGCTTCATGATAATATCATCTAGGAGCATCATGGTAATTTCCATACGACCGCCAGGGATATCTCCAACCAGCGATATAATCCATAACTACAGGCTCATTGATAATATCCAACTAGACAATCATGGATAAATATTCATACAACGCATCATGGATAAATTCCATACCAGCCGCATCATGAAATATTCATACTACACGTCATGGATATATCCATATAGACGCATCATGGATATATTCACCAGACGCACATGATAATATCCTACCAGAGCTCATGAATATTATCAACTACACGCTTCTGGATATCCATAATAGACGCATCATGGATAATATTCATACCGACGCTTCATGGGTAATTCCAACCAGACATGTATATCAACACGCTTCATAATTCTATGACGATCATGGATATTCATACATCATGGATAATATCCATACCAAGACGCATGAATATTATCCATACTACAGTTCTGGAAATATCCATACCCGACGTCATGGATATAATCCTACCAACGCATCATGGCTGTAATTCTATTAAGCCATGGATGCGTTTTTATTAGAAATCTAAAGCATCATGTGATAGTCCATACTGCGCACCATCCATACTAGATCCATACTAGACGCACCGGATCACATACCAGAGCATCATTGGAAATATTCTTAACGCATCATGGATGCGTTTATTATGAACGGAAGTCTAGAATGGATCCATACTAGACGCATCATGAATAATATCCATACTAGACGCACCATGGATAATATCCTACTAGACGCACCTGGATTCATACATGGATAATATCCACACTAATCGCATGAGTTTCTTAGGAACGAAATTTCTTTAAAAAATTCCCCCGTGATCTTTTTATTTTCCCTAACAATGATAGATCTATTAAAATACATATTAAAGTAAAACCCTCTCTTTATGTCTTATAAAAGAAAATATTGTTATCATTAAAGAAAATCTAAACGACTTTTCACCCTTCAAATTACCCTTTCCTTAACAAGATCACCAAAAATTACTTCATTTTCGTGTTAACAACTGCTGAAATCACCTCCACCCATCCCCCCCTGCTACAGGTCTTTTTGTTTGTAATGTGATGTCGTAAAGTTCTTTATCTTTAGTGCCGGAGTCTTAAAAGTAATGGACCAGTAATGAGGCGTAATAAATAAAATGTTTTATCTTGTCCTTAACAGAGAAATTCCAAATTGTCTAATAAACAGTATTATTAAATAAAAACGAGAAATCGGGTACGGGGGTATCTCGAAATTTGAATTACTCTTAATGGATTTGCTAAGTTTATTTGTTCAACTTTAGACTAAGTTCTCAGGTGATTATCATTGTTTTAACCTGAACAGTCACCCATCTATCTACTGACCACGCCCTACTGATTTTCCCGTAATTATCAATAATATCCAATTATTGACAATAATAGGAATTAATGAATTATCCTGATGGATAATAATAATAATAATAATAATACCCGTTTAGAGCCTTGCGGCTCATCAGGGATAACCCCTGCGAGAATCACCTCTAGTGGTTGTAGCAACCGTTACGCTCAAAGTGTCTTCTAAAGTTGGCGATAAGTTATTTGAACAATAATCTTATATAAACTGAGAGCGTAACCTGGGATGCGAACCCCAGACCTCCGTGGTGTCAAAGGTCAGTTTAATAACTTACGCCTTAACGACCTCGACCACAGAGATGGCTATCTTGATGGATACAGAGATGAAAACAAAAACCAGGAACCATGCAAATTAATTAAAATAGACAAAAGATTAGTTTTTTGGAAAAGTAAAAGTTTGGAAATATTTCAAAGGATTTAGCGAATTTCTTTCGGAAAAATCGCTTATAAAGATGGCATGGCGAATATTGAACCCGGGAGTAATATTGAATTCCCTTTTAGAGGTCTCTAATTACAAAAAACAATTTTCACAAAGACACATATTTATATATATATATATATATGGCTTGCACTCTCAACTTTGTTTACATACCCCCTCCCTTCACCCTCCTTTGTGTGTTGCGGATTCTATGCACTATTCTTTGACGTCACCTTACCCTTTCATCTTTGTTTTAAAGGTGTATATATGTATATATACATACATACATATAATATATATATATATATATATATATATATATTATATATATATTCTTGGACTTTTTGGTTGATCAGAGAGGTCGTATTGACTAAACCTGGTTAAAACCAACTGAAATCCATGGTATATTTATAATTGCATAAACATTTTTAAATGTAAATTGGTATAACAATCATACTTGGTGACATGAGCAACAGGATTTAACATGGGTTTTAATTGGTTTTAACCAAAGTTTAGTCAATACGACCTCTCTAATCGACCAAAAAGTTAAAGAATCCGCAGTATAAATTCGGAAATTTAAAAGGCGTTTGTTGAACAAAATATCAAGTAGCATGTAGTCGATTTTTTTGAGGAGCTGAAGCAAGTAAAACTGGTCTGAAATCAATACGAGAACTAAAAGTATACGGAATTCAGGTTCGATCCTTGGTACTATTTGCGATGTAGGGATGATTATAACTACAAAATCATCCTTTTTTAGTTATAAAAGGAAAATTTACCGCATGCCGGGCGAATATTAATAATGTTAAAAAATTTAACGTGTGAATTTCCAATGAATAATGTCCAGAACGGTGTCAAGCGAAATCTTTGAAGAAACGTGTTTTTAAGCGAAAAAGCAAATGAAATAAAGGAAATTCGCCTGACATGAGGAAGACCACGTTGGAATATTTATTTTTAGAATTTCTTTTAATCAAATCTAAGTTAATTTTTATCTCCTTTAAAATCTCTGGTAGGAAAGGTGATGGGGTCACTAAATAAGATAACCTCAGCCAATTACTTAAATTGCCCCCTATTATAAAACCCTCGGTAGACCCTTTCTGGGGTTTCCGAATCCTATCCAGTTTTGGAAAACTCCTCGGGACTCCGACTACACTGCATCTCCAACCCCCTAGTAAATTATTGAGATTTCCTATCGGTCAAAGAAAGAGGACTTTTTAGACCCGACGTGAAACCTCAATTATTGAAATTGGCCCGTCGTAAACGCAGCTAGGAATTGTCCAAATATTCATGGTATGAAGGAGTCGCAGAAATTGTAAGACTTAAGTTAGACAGTAGTGCGCTTAGCATACAACTTTAGAATAATAATAGTATCATTTGATACAACTGAGTTTTGCACGACGTAAATAACTAATACAACTTATTTGTATAATGTACTTGACAAAAATCCATTTATCATTTGTACTACCGAGTTTTCCTAAACAAGAATACTTGACACAATATAATCGTTTGAGAGACACCTAGGAAATGTAACAAGCAAAATGCAATGCTACATCTGGGAACTGTTCCATCATTCGACATTCGTCATCATTGTTGGCTCGACATGATGTCATGTCCATCCTTCAAACGGCTCTTGCCATGGAGTAGACTTAAAACTAAAAATTTGTAATTTTTAAAATAAGTAAAAGTCATTCATTCGTTCATGTCATGTTCCACTCTGTTTCGTTTTGTCTAACTCATCAGAGCACCGACAGAGTCTGAACTTACTCTGACCTTCAATTAAAATCCCAAACAATATATTGTAATGAATTTACCAAAGACGGGCGGTGCTCTCTAACCGTCATCATGCTTGGCAAGCAAAACATACATCATTTGATACTTCCAAGATTATTCAAACAAATTTAAAACATTTTTTTGGCTTTCCTGGGGTGTCTCTCGCACAATCATATTTTGTCAAAAATTCCATTTTGCCCAACTAAATCGTGTGTAATTGTTTTGAGCAAAATAGAGTAGAACGACCTCTCGAAGTAAACAAAGCCAAGGTTCCCTCTCCCACATTAGTCACCCCAACAACCTCAGAAGCGTTGTTTTCTGTAGGAAATTCGCTCAAATAAAGACTTAATGGAAAAAGATCTGATATTTTACTTTAGTTTTCAAACCGTTCTTTGAAATAACGTCGGCTTGGAATTCATTGGTGTGAATAATTTGAAAAGAATTTTAAATACAATTCCTTACTTAACTTTAAAACCTCTTACAATTCTTTGATAAAAAATAATTCCGAGGAATTTTTACTCTGACTGAAACTTTTATTTAAATAATTGTGTTCTTTGTTGAAACCACAACTAGGAGTATTCGCACTGAAAAATCCTAATTCCTCTCGGTCTCCTAGTATTATAACATTTCCTCACTTCTGCCGAACACATACATGAAAAGTATTGTTTTCATCCTAAAAATCCTACAAATACTTAAGGTATGCAATATAATCGTGCGAGAGACACCTAGGAAATGTAACAAGCAAATGCAATGCTACATCTGGGAACTGTTCTATCATTCGACATTCGTCATCAATTTAGGCTCTGTCAGCGCCCTGATGAGTTAGACGTAACAAAACAGAGACGTCAAGAACATGACGTCTCATGACGTTAAGAACATTGAACGTCACATGACGTCAGGGACATGACATTATGTTGAGCGATCAATGATAACGAATGTCGAATGATGGAACAGTTCCCAGATGTAGCATTGCATTTGCTTGATACATTTTCCTAGGTGTCTCTCGCACAATTATATTGTGTCAACTATTCATGTTTTGCGAAACTCGGTAGTATCAAATGATATAACTAAAGGTATACTTCAATTCGGCAGGTATATTTATGGGTATTTTGTATATATTTTGTTAAGGAAGTGTGACCAGTAGGTGGATGGGTAACTTTTGGTAATTCAACAGATTCTAGTTATGTTTAAGGACTATCGAAGCGGTGTACTGTAATATGATTGAGCTGATTTCTGTACTCTAAAGACGATTGAAGCGAGTCTAAAGATGCAAAGATGAGCTTAACGAATTCGATACAGCGAGGATAAGTTCCATAGTGCCTCGTGCCCTATTTTTTATTTCCTTGGGGAATGAAACCACATAATCACTTTATCTCTAATAAACTGCGTAGGCTTCCGCGGTTATTGTTATGCAAATTTAGGTCTTCCAGTGGTGACCACGTCAATGTAGATGAAGAATCCGACGTTTCGCTTCCACTGTGAGAGGCATCTTCAGGGATGTAGGACTTCATGGATAGAAACACAATGACACAATATAATTGTGTCAACTATTCATGTTTTGCAAAACTCGGTAGTATCAAAATGATAGAAACACAATGCTCTACAAAACTGAACTGTTCAGTTTTGTAGAGCTCAGCTCAGTTTCGAAGAGTATTGTGTTTCTATCCATGATGTCCTACACCCCTGAAGATGCCTCCCACAGTGGAAGTGAAACTTCGGATTCTTTATCTACATTGACGCGGTCACCACCGGAAGACCTAAATCTTCACTTTATCTCTGTTCAAATGTTTTATTATCCATTCTAATTATTTAAAAACCCAGTTTTGAAGTATTTTGGTAAACGTTTAAGTTTAACTTGATTATCGTTTGGCAATATTCTTAAGAACTCAAGTTACAAATAGTTATCGCGAACATCACTTGAGAATATTGAACAAGAGCATTTCGTGAGAATATTTGTAAAAAACCTAAATTCAAAATATTTAGCAAAGACATCACTTTAAATTATTTATCAAGAACATCTCTTGAGTATACTCAAGAGATGAGTATACTCAAGAGAACATTCTTGATGTGTGTGAATCTTGATGTTCTTCAAGAATATATTCTTGAAGAACATCACTTCATTGTATTCTTAAAGAACGTCACAAGAGATCTTCTTCAAGAACATCTCTTAAGGATATTCTTGGAAAACGTCACTTAAGATTATCTTAAAGCAATTAATAGAAAATAGTATTAAAAAACGTTACTTAAGGATATTCTTGAATATCCTTATATTATATTATATTATATTATATCAAGTAATATTAAGAATATCACTTGAGAATGTTCCTAAATACATTAGTTGAAAAAGTTCTTAAAAAATGTTCTTGGATAAAATCATTTGATGATGATTGTAAAGCATCACTTAAGGATGTATACGAAGAGCAGCAGTCGGAACATAGAGGTAATATTACTAGAGGGGCTAAATTATCGGTTAAATCTCTAAATTGTAAAACATCGAATAAGTAACCTGACCACCTTGATTATAAATACAATCAAAAATGATCAGTACAAAATTACAACAAATCATATAGGACAAATTAAAAAATACCAAACAACACACATACAATTTAAGGGAAGCCAAAATCAATTGATTTATTATAACCTTAAATGACTCTTGAAGGAGGTTTCAATAAGGTTACACAGAGACCCTGAGAGCCCCAAAATGATGTTTCAGGCCTTCAATGTATTGAGATAGGCTATGCCCCCTCAAGTATACATATCTATGAGTCGAAAATTATCGTAAAGCAAAATCAGTAGAGGATGTTCTTAAAACACAACTTAGGTTCTTAAACTTCAGAATTTTATTAAATAACAAAACATGGAAGGTTATTCAAAAAATGCTCACTTCAGGCCTAGTAATGCTTCTCTAAATATAAATCTTAAGAAATGAAAAATGTAAAATTTAATAAATGTCATTCAGTGTGTAAAAACAGGCGAGCCATGTTAGGCACGCTATAAAGCAAAATTCCCTAGATAGCAGCTCTCACTGTAGCCAACTTAAAATGTCTAAAAATCATGACAATGTCTCTTAAGGGAATTTCACTCACGACAGCTCTGCTACCCCCCCCCCCTCTCCCACTCCTTGACTTGTCTATTTTATGTCAAATCAAAATCTCTGTTTAATAAAAAAAGCACTTAAAATTTTTAAGAAAAATATTGATAAAACTTTATAATTTCATTTTTCAAATAAAGAAGTTTTTTACTTTAATCTACTTATGGCTGCAAAATAAATTAATTAATTGTTTTTAAGCAGCAAAATGTTATTTTACCAGCACTGTCGACATAATAATTAAAAACAGTGCGGGAAATGTGCTTGGTAATACTTTACCTCCTAGGGAGTTTTTGTACGATTAAATATAAAGGTAAAAAGTCAAAACATCCTAGGAGGAGAAATGAATGAGTTGAGGTTATTATGTTGCAGGTTATTGAGTGAATTTCGCTGTTTTCCGTCTGGTAAACATGATTATTATTTATAATAATTTTTTTTATTATTATAGAGTTATCAACAAAATATCAACTCCATTGGATGTTTTTTTCGATTTTTAATAAAATTTAATAACATTCATAGCTGTCATCTGATAAACATTGAACTATAGTACGACACACTGCTAAAATCAGTTGACAGTGAGAAAATAATAAAATTGACGCCCTCAATTTCAAATCAGGCCAATCTTATTGGTTCCTCGGGTAAATCTTCGGTATTCGGTGCACCCTGTTATCAATACTATATATCGATATATTTTTAGTTACGCGACACGTAAACGAGAACTGAGCACTTAAAAGATAAGCAGCGTCGTTAAATTATTAATTATAATTAAAACATTAAAAAAACCATACAACAAATAAATGAAAACATAAACAGCCTCATTCCATACCCTTTAAAATGATATAACATAATCTATGGCTTGTTATTAACTTTAACCGAGATATTCTTAAAAAACTTGATGTAAGTCGCTTAGATTCTAAATTATTCACTATGTAAACAAAGACATTTACATTTAAATTATTTCAATTTGATTTACAAAATAAACTTTATTTTATTAGTTATAACTATATTATTAATTATTCTATGTTTTGTTTAATCATAGAAAATAGTGAACCCTCCCTCCACTTCCATATAGCTTAAAAAACTTAATTTAAGTCTTTATAATAAAACAAATGCAACAAAAACATTTCTTGAAGAATTTTGTTGAAAGAATACAAAGTAATAGGTATATTTATACATAATTAAATAATAAATAAATAATTAACTTTTTACTACTAGGGGAATTAAAAATCATTCTTCATGTAAATCATAAGAGAGATTCAAATCTTCCTCCTTCAGCTCTAATACATAGTCTACATCTTCTTAACACTGATTGTGTAGCCTTTTCATGTTGTGCTGCAGTTATTGCAGTTCTTGACTCATGCACTTTTAGCATCAGGTCATGTCGATTTTGTGGGGCTAGATTGGACGAGAGGGACCAATAGCCTGGCCTCCGAGATCTCCTGATCTTACACCTCTAGATTTTTTTCTTTTCTTGGGGCGCAATGAAAGATGAAGTATACAGGCAAGCCCACAAAATCGAGATGACTAATGCTAAAGTGCCTTGACTCATGCACTTTTAGCATGAGGTCATGTCGATTTTGTGGGGCTGAAAGAAAATTATCCCAATCGCTAGATTGGACGAGAGGGACCAATAGCCTGGCCTCCGAGATCTCCTGATCTTACACCTCTAGATTTTTTTCTATGGGGCGCAATAAAAGATGAAGTATACAGGCAAGCCCCACAAAATCGAGATGACCTGATGCTAAATGTGTTAAGAAGATGTAGACTATTTATTAGAGTTGAAGGAGGAAGATTTGAATCTCTCTTATGATTTACATGAAGAATGATTTTTAATTCCCCTTAGTAGGGGCAAAAGGGGCATCCGAGAACCTCCGCCTCCTCCTCCACCTCCTCCTCCTCCACCTCCTCCACCTCCTCCTCCACCTCCTCCTCCTCCTCCTCAATCATCTCTTTATAGTTTTATATCCCCCCCCTTATGCTTTGCATAGAATAATAACAGTAACATTAAATATGCTTGCATAAAAATAAATAGGTCCATATAGGTAGAAGCAGCATGGTTTTAGGTGTGATGTAGTAGGACTTTACCAGCCTAGATAAGTGTCTCTCTTAGTAAAAAGCCTTCCCACCACGTCAAGGTGGAGACACATCGGGAAGGTGTACAGTGCCCCGTCCTCGCACTGTACTATGGCGACCATCCTCTTAAAAAAATATCGCCTCTATATATATTTTTTTTTTGTATTTTTTATTTTTTTTTTTTTTTTTTTTGTATTTTTTATATTTTTAATTTTTTTTTATTTTTTATATTTTTAATTTTTTTTTTGCATTTTTTTTATTTTTTTTCTAACGTATTTACAAATTACACTTACATCTCGTTAGAGCCATATAGGTTTACGGGACGCTATGCCACGCCAGTGACCTTAAAAGATGGAATATTGCGGTTTACGGGACGCTATGCCACGCCAGGGACCGCTCTGAGGGTTTACGGGACGCTATGCCACGCCAGGGACTCTCTATGGGTTTACGGGACGCCATGCCACGCCAGGGACCCAATTATGGCACGCTTCGCCATACTAGAGTTCCATCTCGTATTTGCGGCAGCTGCTGAGACATGAGTGTAAGGCTATTTAACATATGATTAAACTCTAAGAATAAACTCGAAAATAAATCCCACTCTGGTTTTTTTAAAACAACAAATATTTTATCTTCTTCATTCGAACAAATCGGACGAATAATAACTTGACGTCCGTGAAATTTAGGATTAACCAATCTTACTTTTATTAAACCAAATTTTCGATCAAGTTGTACATCTTCTTTACTACGTTTTACAAAATAATTATCAATTTCATTTTTCGCGGATCTCAACAACTCAAAATCGGACATGTGAATGTTTACACTTCTTTTACCATGTTCTAATCTCAAAAAAGCTACACCTTTAACTAAACAAACTAATACCTTTTTACCGTCACTTAGATGGTAAATGGTCGACATCTTGCGCAATACTGATTTATTATTGCTCTGCTTTCTTTATTTACATACCCCCCCCCCCCCACTCCTCGACCAGACAGGTCTATTCATGTCATTTTATGCACAATGCTAGTCAGGGGGTTGTACTGAACTAATCTATCGTGTAACAATAGACAGTACGCGGTAGTATTTGCCGGGAAATCTTTTTCAGATTCAAATTCTAATCTCACATCTACCGGACCCTTTGATAGACTCTGATTGTTTCGAACAATCAATGATTACAACAGGACATTTATTCTTAAAATCTGTAAAGGATACGTACGGTAGACTCTGATAAGTGTTGTAGTACGACGTTTGAAACGCCGCGTACATGTGGTATAATAAAGCAAATTTATTTTGGGGAGAATTTTAAATTTAAATCATCGTAGGGGAACACTCGTGAATTGAGATAAAGCTTGACATTTGTCAAGTCGCAGTGATCGAAACAACTGGATGCCTTATCAATGACGTTATTTCTACCCTTTTGAAAGGCTAAAATTAAAAATCGCGGTTTCTCGAGTTGAGTCGAAGTTTTAATCGACCATACTTGTCGGTTTGACGTAGGTAATAGCGGATACTCGTGCATATCCCACGCTCGGAAATGGAGAGAAATTATTTTTTGTTTTTAAATAATTAATTAAATTTAGTTTCTGAACTTCGTTAACCGAAACGTAGGGTATTTTCCAACAAAGCGATAGCAGTTCAATTTTAACCTTCTCGCGAACTTCTGCCCGTGCATCCGTATCGACATATGGAACATGCTGTACAAAACAATTTGAATCGTTTCTCGCTCTTACCAAAATTAGCTCTTGCTTTACGTTTATCAAAACTTTTCGGTAATCTTCCGCGAATCCGAGTAACGAGGATAAAGGTAGACAGACGTTGTAGCGGTGGATGATTCTTCTTGAACATCATTGAAGGGTATTGTCCATCCCATATTTGTTAGGGAATACGATATAGGTGCGTGAGATGCAACCCCTTTTAGAGTTGAAGCCATTCCGGGGTTTCTGACTTTATCAATCTCGACTCCACAAATCTCATACCGAATCTCATCGAATAAAAACGGGAATGCGTTGTTGATGAGTCTGTGCTTCGCCGGTGCCGTATTTCCTCCTTCTTTTAAAATGATAGTTCCAAATATATAAAACTTTCACTCGAAGCGTATAAATGTCTTGGAGTTGTACTGGAATCCGTATCTCTTCTCCGGCGTCTAGCTTTGAGTTTGCGTACGGATAATGAGAGTGATATTCTAGACTCTCTATAGATTCATCATATTCGTGGTGTTCACTTAAATTTAACATCTCAATTATTTTTGGCTCTTCTATGTTTTTGTTACTTACTACATCATCAATAGGTTCATCCTCCTCATCATCTTCTTCATCCTCCTCTTCATCGTCTTCTTCTTCTTTTTCTTTTCTATCCTTTTCCGATCCACATACTGCCTCGCTAGAGTTATTATAGTTTTCAATTGACTCATCATGTTTACCTGCAATGGCGTCCTTGTAGAATCCCAACTCTGAACCATCCTCGCGTTCAACCCCCTCACAGTGTTTATCTCGTTGGTGTCGAAGTAAATTCTTTTTATGTATAAACTTTTTAAAGCAGTCTGGACAACTAAATGTCAACTTTTCAAATCTCGTCTTGTAGAGGCGTATCTTGGAGAACATCTCTGCTCGGTGTCTGGCTCAATACTAAAGTTGGAGCTCCACTAGCTCTATATATATACTAAACGAAAGCTAAAACACCGCTGAAGCGGCTTCAACAACTCCAGTTAGACCCATATTAGCTGCAACACAACTCCAAATAGGCTCGTATAGGCTCTGCGATAGTTCATATAGGCTCCACACCGGCTCTAAATGTCTCATATAGGCTCCACACCGGCTCTATATGGCTCATATTGGCTCCAACATGGCTCATATAGGCTCCAAATGGCTCATACTCGGCTCTAATGGCTCATATAGGCTCTAAATGGCTCCAAATGGCTCATATAGGCTCCAACTCGGCTCATATAGGCTCCACACACGCTGGCTCATATAGGCTCCACCGGCTCCAAATGCTCATATTGGGCTCTAAATGGCTCATATAGGCTCCAACTCGGCTCAAATGGCTTCATACTCCACACCGGCTCCAAATTGGCTCATATAGGCTCCACACCGGCTCTAAATGGCTCATATAGGCTCCAACACGGCTCCAAATTGGCTCATATAGGCTCTAAATGTCTCATATAGGCTCCAGGCTCTAAATGTCTCATATAGGCTCCACACCGGCTCTAAATGGCTCATATAGGCTCTAAATGGCTCCAAATGGCTCATATAGGCTCAACTCGGCTCATATAGGCTCCACACACGCTCTAAATGGCTCATATAGGCTCCACACCGGCTCCAAATGGCTCATATTGGGGCTCTAAATGGCTCATATAGGCTCCAACTCGGCTCCAAATTGGCTCATATAGGCTCCACACCGGCTCCAAATTGGCTCATATAGGCTCCACACCGGCTCTAAATGGCTCATATAGGCTCCAACACGGCTCCAAATTGGCTCATATAGGCTCTAAATGTCTCATATAGGCTCCAAACCGGCTCTAAATGTCTCTATAGGCTCCACAACCGGCTCTAAATGGCTCATATAGGCTCTAAATGGCTCCAAATGGCTCATATAGGCTCCAACTCGGCTCATATAGGCTCCACACACGCTCTAAATGGCTCATATAGGCTCCACACCGGCTCCAAATGGCTCATATTGGGGCTCTAAATGGCTCATATAGGCTCCAACTCGGCTCCAAATTGGCTCATATAGGCTCCACACCGGCTCCAAATTGGCTCATAGGCTCCACACGGCTCTAAATGGCTATAGGCTCCAACACGGCTCCAAATTGCTCATATAGGCTCTAAATGTCTCATATAGGCTCCACACCGGCTCTAAATGTCTCATATAGGCTCCAAAGTGGCTCTAAATGGCTCATATAGGCTCCACTCCGGCTCTAAATGCTCCACTCCGGCTCTAAATGGCTCATATTGGCTCCACTCCGGCTCTAAATGGCTCATATAGGCTCCACACCGGCTCTAAATGGCTCATATAGGCTCTAAATGGCTCCAAATGGCTCATATAGGCTCCAACTCGGCTCATATAGGCTCCACACACGCTCTAATGGCTCATATAGCTCCACACCGGCTCCAAATATATTGGGGCTCTAAATGGCTCATTAGGCTCCAACTCGGCTCCAAATTGGCTCATATAGGCTCCACACCGGCTCAAATTGGCTCATATAGGCTCCACACCGGCTCTAAATGGCTCATATAGGCTCCAACACGGCTCAAATTGGCTCATATAGGCTCCACTCCGGCTCTAAATGGCTCCACTCCGCTCTAAATGGCTCATTGGCTCCAAAAATAATCTAAATGGGCTCCAACAAGATGATATATAAGTTTATGATGTAAGGGTATGTCAGTTGTATCTCGGCTTCCGTGCAGTCAAGATGCCTTCTACCGTATTATAGATATTCAAGGGTTTGTAGATAATGAGGGGCAAGTCATCGTTAAAGAGCTCGCATGTTTGGACCTGGAGACGAAATCGTCTTCGAGCTGGTTATTTTTACCGCCTGCAAATTACATTCAAGATTCTAAATCTATGAAACAAATTCTTGGCTTACATTAATTTTCACGGAATTAACTGGGATGACGGTAATGTTGAGTACGAGCGATTTTATTTAGTATTTAAACTTTTATCTAATCGGTACACACATTTTGTCGTAAAAGGTAAAGTACGTTTATTGAAAAATACTTGCCAAATAATTGCGTCATTATAGATTTACTTGCGATAGAATGTCCCAAAATTAGTTCATTGAGTTATAACTGGAGGCCCTGCCTTCATCATAAGCACAATAAACAATTTGCTTGCGCTCTCGCTCGAGTATGGAGTTTGTATAAATGGCTCGTAAATGGACCTGCACTCGGTTTGACCATAAATTTACTACCGGTTTCATGTGTAGCTACGTGAGTTTCATTTGTGGGGATTTATTTTCGAGTTTATTCTTAGAGTTTAATCATATGTTAAATAGCCTTACACTCATGTCTCAGCAGCTGCCGCAAATACGAGATGGAACTCTAGTATGGCGAAGCGTGCCATAATTGGGTCCCTGGCGTGGCATAGCGACCCGTAAACCCAAAGAGCGGTCCCTGGCGTGGCATAGCGTCCCGTAAACCCTCAGAGCGGTCCCTGGCGTGGCATAGCGTCCCGTAAACCGCAATATTCCATCTTTTAAGGTCACTGGCGTGGCATAGCGCCCCGTAAACCTATATGGCGCTAACGAGATGTAAGTGTAATTGTAAATACGTTTAAAAAAATTTATAATAATACAAAAAAATAATAAAAATATAAAAATACAAAAAAAAAATTAAAATATAAAAAATACAAAAAAAATATATAGAGGCGATATTTTTTTTTAAAGAGGATGGTCGCCATAGTACAGTGCGAGGACGGGGCACTGTACACCTTCCCGATGTGTCTCCACCTTGACGTGGTGGGAAGGCTTTTTACTAAGAGAGACATTTCATAATCTAGGGTGGTCTACTAGATCATACCTAAAATCATCCTGCTTCTACCTATATGGACCTATTTATTTCTATGCAAAGCATATTTAATGTTACTGTTATTATTCTATGCAAAGCAAAAGAGAGGGGGGATATAAAACTATAAAGGAGATGGTTGAGGAGGTGGAGGAGCGGAGGAGGAGGAGGAGGAGGAGGTGGAGGAGGAGGTGGAGTTCTCGGATGCCCCTTTTTGCCCCTACTCCCCTTGCAGTAAAAAGTCAATTATTTATTTATTATTTAATTATGTATAAATATACCTATTACTTTGTATTCTTTCAACAAAATTCTTCAAGAAATGTTTTTGTTGCATTTGTTTTATTATAAGAGACTTAAATTAAGTTTTTTAAGCTATATGGAAGTGGAGGGAGGGGGTTCACTATTTTCTATGATTAACAAAACATAGAATAATTAATAATATAGTTATAACTAATAAAATAAAGTTTATTTTGTAAATCAAATTGAAATAATTTAAATGTAAATGTCTTTGTTTACATAGTGAATAATTTAGAATCTAAGCGACTTACATCAAGTTTTTTAAGAATATCTCGGTTAAAGTTAATAACAAGCCATAGATTATGTTATATCATTTTAAAGGGTATGGAATGAGGCTGTTTTAAAGATTTTTAGATTTCAACTATGAGTGAACAAATATCAAAGATTTTGGCATTTAAAATTTTTTACATTTTTAGTACTAATAAAAATTTTTATTTTAAATGCAAATAAATTAAAGTTTAATTGTGATGATTGCGACATAAAATATACCATTTTAAAGGGAATTTAATGTCCTTGAGAATAGTGAAAACCGCATCTCTTTAGCTTTAGTAGTTTTCAAGTTGTAGATCGTTTTAGAGAATTAGATAGTAAAGTATCGAATAATTCGATATATCGATTTTTCTAGAGAACTATTGAGAATCGACCCTATGCTTACATGACATTTTTTGTTCATCCTGGTCCATAGAATCAAGATTTTTATTTTGTCCCATTAAGAGTAAGTCACCCTGTATAGTATTGATAACAGGGTGCACCGTATACCGAAGTTCAGCCGGTTCCTCAACATTATTTTTGTCATTGACTTTTGAGAAAAGTCAATGCATAGATTTGTCTACACACGACGAGAACGAAATTTCGGTAAATATTAAATTTCACTCTTTTTAAAAACTAGTAGTTATCGACGCAGAATCCAAATTGACCAATAATTTGATCCTAGCATGTACAGTTGTCAAGAAAAGTGCAATCAAACATTTTCCTATGTATTTCACGCACGCATTTTTGACGAAAATTATTAAACGTAATGGTTTATCCTGTATACCTACGTTATAATGAGCAAAAGCATGAAAAAGAAAATACAATTATTTCAAAAATAATTTACAATAAAAGACGACAAACATCTTTGTATTTCATAAATATTCTTATTTTGAAAAACTCTCTTTTAAAATAAAATACAAATTATGAACTTGACCTCCCTCCGGGACACAAAACAAAGATATAAATTAGTATAAAATAAATAATTTGTTGGAGTAGAAAAATATAGATGAGAAAGAAGAGAGAAAAAAAGAAACACAAACGAATAAATAATAAAGAAAATAAAATTTCAAAACCTCTTAGTGTTCGGGTGAATGGTTGTAAAACATTAAGTTATAACGGTGGGTTTTATTTTTAATATTTAATTTTATTTAATATTTATTTTATTTTATTACTTCTCTTTATTTATGCCTTAGATTTAAGCAAAAAGCATTTTTACTAAAAATCCTAAACCGGGATTATTAAATTGAGATGATTAAAGACCTACTAAGTGGTATTTATATAATTGTTAACTGTATATATGTTTATGTTTTATATATATATATATATATATATAGCCGCCTCCGTGGCCGAGGTCGTTAAGGCGTTAGTCTTTACACTGACCTTTGACACCACGGAGTCTGGGGTTCGCATCCTAAGTTACGCTCTCAGTTTATAGAAGATTATTGTTTAAATAAATTATCGCCAATTTTAGAATACACTTTGAGCGTGACGGTTGCTACTACCATCCGAGGTGGTTCCTGCAGGGGTTATCCCTGATGAGCCGCAAGGCTCTAAACGGGCATTATATATATATAATATATATATATATATATATATATAATATATATATATATATATATATATATATATATATATATATATATATATATATATATATAATATATATAGTATATATATATATATATATATATATATATATATATATATATATATATATATATATATATATATATATATATATATGCTATAGAGTTGAAACTTGGTCTAAGAATCAATCTTGAGGCTGGATAGTTGTGCAAACCAGAAAATATTCTTTACCTCCAGTAGAAAGAAAAAAGTGGCACATAACTTCTGGCCTGAATCTACAAGGAGAGAAGTAACTAGATGCAGTAAAATAGCTTTGGTTGCAAACTTTAACATTTTTAACACCGTGTACTTGTAAAATAGATTAAAATTTATTGTTGTTTAATATAAAAGTTTTCGACCTCAGATTAATAATTGCAAATAAAAAATCGGGTCCGGGGTACCTCGGAAATTTTCCTCATTACATCGGATTCGATACGCTCATCCTACCTGCTACGGACTCGCTTCGCTTGTCTTTATATAGTAAATACATCCATTTTATTTACAGCAGTCACCTATCCAGGCAATGATCACGCTCAAAACTGTTTAACTTTAATAATCTAACAAAAATCATGGATATACTTGTAATGTAACAAAAGTTGGAATACTTTTTTAAAACATAAAGGTATAAATTTGATTTTTTTTCTAATTTTGAAAAAATTTTATAAAAAAAATTGAACTAAAGCTGATAATGTTACGAAACTTGGCAAATATGTTAGTCTTATAACATAGCTAAATTCGTGCTCAATCCGATCGCATTTTTCCACGTTTTATCTTTTTGACATTTTGCTGAGTCATTATTGCGGGTTGATGACGTCATAATAAATATGAATATAAAAGTCATAAAAATGTAAAATTATTCGCATTACAGAATGCTAAATAAGCACTAAATATTAATTTAGTGTGTAAACCACTAGACTAGATTAAATTTAACCTAGATTAACTAGATTAAATCATTCAATACCTATTACTCAGAATAAATTTATATCAAATTTTATTACATTTCTCTCAAAATAACCCCCCTCAATTTTAGTACTGATTAAAGAGAATATGAATCTATTCAAAAACACACCAATACATTTATTTATCCGTTTGCATCCTTTAGCACCGATGTATTTCCCAATTTTAGCCAATAAACCAATAGATATAAAGTATATTTATAAAACGCAATAGAAAATTGCTCCGGGAAATTCATTTACTTTTATGGATTCAAACTCCCAGAGGTGGACCGGAATACTTTTTCCGTAAACTCGGCAATTTAATTGGTTTATATAGAGTTTGTTTAATAACTTGTTAGTTTAATTATATAAGAGGAGGGGAAAAAGAGCCAGCACGATGTTTGGATGAGATGAAAATTATTTATTTTTATTTTTATTAGTATTAATTGTGAAAAATTGGGTACGATGTACCTCGGAACTTTTCCTCATTACATCGGACTCGCTTCGCTCGTCCTTTAGAAATACAGTTCACCAAATTCACGGTTATTAGCATTGTATAAACAATACTTGTAATACAGTGATTGTAATATTATTAGTATTAGTCTCCATTCTATAAGCGATTGTAATTGATAGACACTGGATGGGACAAAATAATTAAACTGCCACTTCTCTAAATGACTATATTTCACCTGCTCCCAGGCATATTCATGTCTCAAACTGACTGCAAGTACATAAAATCAAATCTTTGTTTAGTAACACTGGCTACAACCGTCATTCCTTTATATTATAAAGGATTGACTTATAATTACTTTATCTTGTAATACAGTATATAAACAATACTAAAACATGCCTTTTGACTCGCCTCGCTCGTCTTCAGATTGTAAATGCATCAGTTTCATTTTCAGCGGTCACCCATACAGCACTGACCGCGCTCAATGCTAATTAAGTTTTATGATCCAACAAAAACTATAACTATACGTTATCCAATAAAAACTATAACGTACTATAACGAAGCATGATATGCATATTTATTATGTAAACCTTGGTTTCCCTCATTTTTACAGGAAAATGCCAGGTTGATTAATCAAAAGTCAGTCCACAGACTGCATAGGAAACCCTCTTTGACACTCCTGCAAAATCCCTTTACAATACAAACCTATTCAAAACGCCATCAAAAATATCATTTTTGCAAATCCTGCAAAAAAAAATCAAAATACCCAAACCAAAAAATTTAAAATTATCCTTAACCCAAACATACCCCCTCACACCCCAAAAAATAACCAAATTTAATACCAAAATTAATAAATAAAATAAAAATTAAGAGGCACACATCACCCCAAAATCAATAAATAAAATATGGCTCCGGTTAACACAAAATAAATATTGTATACTTTTGCCAATAAAGAACTTGTTTAAAAAAAATTATGTAAAGCTATACATTTGTACCAAATTTAAACTCAATTTGACTATTTTCTAATTTTTTAAATTTTTTAAAAAACGCACACAAGTCATTCAATAAAAATTGAAACTTGGCACATATGTTAGTCTTATACATAGTCACATGTGTGCCAAATTTCAATCCGATCGCATCATTTTTCCGCGTATTATGATTTTTTGAAATTTTCGCTGAGTCATTACTGCGGGTTAATGACGTCATAAAAAAATATTTTTCCGAGTAGCACAACTGCAGCGGTAGACTAATTTTTGCACAAAATTCCAACTCTCTAGCATAAATACACTGGGCGCTACGATGATAACAGACACACACTTATTCCTAAACACTCCTCTCAATAGCACAGAGCTTCTTAGTTCTCTTGTGGGGAGAAGTCCTATACATTACAATAATTACCTTAATAATTTCCTAAAAATTGTTGAGTACTGATTTCAATTATTAATTGTACATTGTTAAAATACTTATTAATAAATGATTTTTATTTAAATAAAAAAAAACACACACACACACATACAGACAGACAACTTTGTTAAAACCACTCAGGAGGTCCTTAAAACGCCTGAAAAGGATAATTCCGGTGACATCCCGGTTTCGGAATTTTTGCAAACACAATACTTTCCCTATATACCTTACCTAGGTATAAAAGAGAAAAAAGTCAAAAATTTTTAGTATTACAGTTTGAATTTTAAAACTAATTAGTTTTATTTTATTCTTCCCCACTTTTTAGTAAATTTCCATTTGATTTGATTTGATCATTTGATTCATTTCATTTTCAGTTGATTTTTATAAATCAAGGATTTTACTGCATTATTCACTATAGAAGGTAGTAGATATTGTAAAAAAAAGTTTATGCTCAATATTTGTTCATGGTAGGCGGTATGTCAAAACCAACATTTACTAACCGAATGGTCAGTGGCAGGTTAAAGGCTGTGTTTATTGTTTACGATTTATTTAACGGTATCAAATACTACACTTTTACTGTTAAGTTTTTATTAGGCTAAAAGCCGATGCCTATTTTTAATTTCTTCTTAGTAGATAAAATACAGCATGTTAAAACACTCTTTAAAAAGTTCTGTATTGTTAACACATCTTTAATTAATTGTGTCTATAAAGTTGGTACCCCTTTATTTACTTTGTATAAAAGATTTCTATTTTTAGATCGTCTAAAGAGAGAATTAATGATCATCATTTCTACCAACCGCAATAAAGTTTTTCAGTGTGGGTTGGTTTAGTGTATTTTTAACAGATTCTATCATATAGTTTCTCTGGCAACACTGTTTTCCAATGGATTTAAAAGGTTAAGGTATGTTTTTCCATTACGTTAATGCCTCCTTCGGGTTTTTGTGTAGAATAAACACAAATAAATACGTGACGTCATGAGGTTAAGTGTTACGTCATTTTTTAACAAGATGCTATTTTTAAATAAACAAAGAATTATGGTGCGAAGGACTTGATTGACGAGCGAATTTCTTTTGAAATGCGTACTTGCGTGCTTAGCAATCCATTTCTTGCTTACGTTTCTATTTCTTGCTTACGTTTCTTTTTCTTGCTTACGTTTAAATTCTTGCTTACGTTTCTGCTTACGTTTATTTCTTGTTCTTTTCTGCTTACGTTTCTATTTCTTGCTACGTTTCTACGTTTCATTTCTTGCTTACGTTTCCATTATTTCTTGCTTACGTTTCTATTTCTTGCTTACGTTTCCATTTCTTGCTTACGTTTCTATTTCTTGCTTACGTTTCTATTTCTTGCTTACGTTTCTATTTCTTGCTTACGTTTCTATTTCTTGCTTTATTTTCTGCTTACGTTTCTATTTCTTGCTTTACACATTTCTATTCTTGCTTTATAACTTACAAGCAATATCATTACGACTCCTTTGCTTAATAGTTCTAGATTTTACAAATTAAATTTATTTATTTATTTACATACTTGAGGTTACTTTATTACAAAGTTTCTCAATTGTCCAAATTTTTCAATGAAATGAAAAAAAACAAGGAAAACAAATTGATTGTAAATTATTACACAAACTGCATAAACATAGACAGCATAACTTAAATAACAAACTTGATTTAAAAAAAAAAAGCATAACATTACATGAGAAACAACTAAACATTTAGGGTGGGAATACTAAGTTATCAGCTAAAAATTCGTTAACGTGAAATTTTTGGGTGAAAGTTCAACTATTAAAGCGGGTAATTTATTAAAACGCTTTGTTCCATTATAATTTGGGGACTGATGTGATTTGTTGAGCTTACAAGTGGGAATATTGATGTTAGCAATATATTTAGTGCCATAATTGTGGTTCTTAATATAATTGAACTCCCCCTCATCATACTTTGTTTTAACGAACAATAACAATGAAAAAATAAAGGCTGAATGAAAAGTTAAAATTTTAGTTACAATAAAATGTTGTTTGAACTTTATGTTTAGCATTATTCATGATTCGAATAGCTTTTTTTCAAAATAAAATAAAAAAAAAGCTATTCGTAATGCACTAAATCCATTTAAACCTAATTAAATAATCTCCAAATTAAAGCAAATAATTGTGTACGCTGCTAATTTTGGAAGCATGAGGATGGTTTAGTATAACCAACGGGATAATTATCCAAAAGATATAAAGCGTAATGTGGAAACTTGAGCCAAAAGTGGATTGTTACGCACGCATTTCAAAAGAAATTCGTCCGGTATGCGGACCTCGGCGTCTGAATTATTTGCAGTTATAAAATTTTGGATTTTTATTTTTAAACCTAAAACCTTGAGTTTGAATTCTCGTATCGACTTCGCACCATTTTAATTTAACTCAGAGTCCAAAAAAATGTCGAAACCGATAACCTGCTTAAAAATTTACCGCATTATTACCCTTTCCGGTGAATTACAACAGTATATACGACTTTTTGGTCAGGTAACTTAAAATGTCCCAATATTCTGACTTCCGCCATGGTGGTACCTACTTCATTAGCAATTTTTTTTCAAAGATAATTCGCTAATAAGGATACGCAATTTGAACCCTGAAATGCAAAGTACCGTACATTAAACCCATAGAAAATAATAATTATATTCTAAAGATACTTCTCAAAGCGTCAAAGGAATGCTTTCCCACTTTAAAAGTAAGAGAGAAACAAAATATAAATCGCAGAAAGTAGAAATATGAAATTAATATAAAATTACTTTGTAGCTTGTTCAACCAAATGAAAACCCTTTTTATGGTAACCTTACGTTTCAGTTGAGGTTACTCTCAGGTTTGCTTAGGTTATAAACCAGATTTATATTACTTTGTATTTTCTTTGTTTACAGTTATCGCGGTTACCTGTCGCTTACCAACATCTAAAAATAAAGGGTGCCCTATATATAAAATTTTTTGTTGTAAAATTTCCTTTTTAACTGAACAGAGATAAACTATCAGAAACATACATCTCTCTCTTTATTAGGATAAAATAAAGTAAAACATTTAACACAGTATCTCTCTTTTTTTAAATTTTGGATCCAATAAAATTGAAATAATATGTAAATAAAACTTTTTTAAAAAATCGGGTACAGGGGTACCTCGGAACTTTTCCTCATTACATCGGATTCGCTACGCTCATCCTCCCTGCTTCAGACTCACTTCGCTCGTCCTCAAAAATACAGTTCTCCTAATTTGTACTGCAACAGGCCTTCGGACTCGCTTCGCTGGTCTTCAGATAGTAAATGCATCCGTATCATTCTCAGCGGTCAACCATACAGCACTGACCACGCTCAATACTCCTAAATTTTTATGATCCAACAAAAATCATGGATATCCATGAGTATATACTCATTGTGTTTAAACGATATTTTGTACACTTATTTATTACTTAATAATTGCACTTGTAAAACATTTCAATTCAATCGGACCATTATTCAATTTTGTCTAATTTTTAAAGAAACGTGCACAAGTCATTCAATAAAAATTGAACTAATGCAGATATTAAAATATATATAAATATATCTATATATTACTATATAAATATATTTATATAAATAAATAGTACTGGACTACAGCACCGGAGGTCCGGGGTTCACAACCCGGGCAATGTTCTCAGTTTTTTATGAATAGAATTTATTGTAAAAAGATTTCGCCAACATTAGCTTTACTTTGAGCATAGTAGATGTGACCCACTCGAGGTTGTTCCCGCAGGGCGAATACCCAAAGAGCCGAGAGGCCCTAAAACTACGGGCATTATTATTATTATTATATATTATATAGATAAATTAATATATATATATATATATATATATATATATATATATATATATATATATATATATATATATATATATATATATATATATATATATATACATATATATTGTACTTATGCTATTATTATACCATCAAATATGTGCACACGCATTTACCACTTGTATCTAAACTTTTAAAAAGGTAAAAATCGTCAGTCAGTTGTAGGCTTAGAATAATACTAATATAGAAGGAGCACAGGACCGTAAACACAATGTAATTCTACTGATAACACAAAAGCCGGTTGACTGGTGGTCTTAAGTAGGGGTACCACCCTAACAACAATACATTATTTATAAATGTGTTATAAATATCCACTAATAAAAAAAGATTTTAAGTAACAAATAAAATAACTTAAAATCCTTGCTAAGTACTTACTAAAATCGCTCTTAGGAGCAAAAGGGTAGGAGTCTACGAGAATTTAGGACTACTTTTAACATAATTTTAATTAAAAACGTTAAAATGCTAAAAATATTGTAATGTAATATTGTATGTATATTGTATTGTTGTAATATTTATATAATTTTTTTCATGAATAATCAATCATTAATTAGTAATAGAACGTAATAATTTAACTACGTTAAAAAAACGTTTCATTTTGTTAGGTTGGCAGCATTACTTAAAACCACCAGTGAACCGGCTTTCGTGTTATCAGTAGTGCTCCTTCTATACATAGTATTATTCTAAGATTGTAGGCAACGTCTTAGCAAATACATGACAGTTAGTAAAAAAGAATAACTTACGATTTTTGACGAGTACTAAGGAAGTGTTGATGTGATTCTTGACAGTTGGCCAGACTGCAGGATGTGACATAAGACGAAGAGTTTCATGGGGAGGGGCCCCAGTACGATGGGGGTCAGGGGCCCCTCCGGATGGAAGTGGCGGACCAGGAGATGTTTTCCTAGGTCCGCCACTCCCTCCTCCAGTAGAACTGTTTTGTACTGTCGCCACTTTGTGAGAATCTTTACCAAGATTGACTGAAATCAGATAAACAAAAATATAAATAATCATCCTAGACAAAGACTATAATAGGTATAGAATGTCGAAATGAATACAAGAGCGTCAGACAAAAGTAAAGGATAAAGTTTGTGCTGGCATCTAGCGGCAGCTAAGGAACTAACTATAATTACTATAACATTCTTTCCACTTTTTTCATTTTTACTTTATTGATATAGGAAAAGTGTTGAGTTTGTAGTAAAATCCGAAATCGGGATTATCCGTTTCAGGCGTTTCAATGACTTCCAAAGTAGTTTTCTTTGTGTGTGTCTGTTATCATCGTAGCTCCCATATCAATCTGTTTAAGCAGCTAGATTAGATGTTTATTTTGATTATTATCTCATAGGTATTTTAGCTTTATTATTATTTAGAAGACACAGAGTATAGTTTATTCTAGCGATTTGAGTCTGCATTCGCTCACGGTACAGTGCGTTATTGTTTCTATCATATTAATCAAACCCGCCATATATTTTTCTATTAATTAATTAATTACCACCACGCTCGTCATTATATACTTAAATTTCATTAATTAATAGCCAAGATGACTCCTTTCATCTTCCTTTTCACCTCCTACCCAAAATACCAACTCCTTCCTTTTAAATGTCGTTTTTATAAAGTACGTCAAGGTTTCTACAAACGTAAGTAGCATCTTTTATTATTTTACCGCTAAAAATACAGTCCTCTTTATACTCTGCTTTAACAGTTGAGTTTGTAGTAAAATCCGAAACCGGGATTATCCGTTTCAGGCGTTTCAATGACCTCCAAAGTAGTTTTCTGTGTGTGTCTGTTATCATCGTAGCTCCCATATCAATCTTTAAGCAGTGTAGTTGAGCCATCCCGAAATTATTTTATTATGACGTCATCAACCTAAAATTTGCTACCACATTGAGATTTTACATGCATGTAGCCTTGCATAGGACTATCATATGTGCCAAGTTTCATTATCAGCATTAGTTTAATTTTTCTCAAATGACTTGTTTGTAAACGGTTTTTTGAAAGATTATAAAAATCGGGAAATGATTCAATTAAGTTGAAGTTTAGAACAAGTACCTTTACGTACTAAATAAGTGCACTAAGTTTCGTTTAAATACGGCAAGTATATCTACCTGACTCATTCTGTACTACTTTAAACCAAATTATTCTGAAAATATACCAGAAATTGTGAAGAAAACACATAGTCTGCCTATCCAGAGTGGAGCCCTTCATATGTTTGCGCATGTTTAGAATTGTATAATATCGCACAAATTTCAGTTTTCTTCAAATAAGTGGTTTTCCTGTAAGTCGTGTGCAAAACATGAAGAGACATGTTTTAAAGCTGATAAAATGTTTTTATAAAACGAGTGTTTAATCATCAAAATCGGATAACTACAACTAAAGTTATGGCTTTTTAAAAAAAAACATCAAAAAATGGTTAATTTATTCAAAGTCAGGGAATTTCTTTGGAAAAATATTAGTTTTTGGTTAGGAAATTCGCAAGGAGAATGTAATAAATAGCCGCGATGTTGTTTATACGCCGCGATCAAAAGGGCAACTACGCTGATCATCTATGTGAAGGAAGACAACAGAGTTGCCGCCCGCTAGTGTGCGTTAGAGTTCCTCGCTATACGGAACGCTGTATACCTCTAGCCGCCGCTCTCACATGCAACCGCCAAATATCTACACCGCCATATTAAACTAAACAGGTACCGCAAGTTTCTACACATTCTCTCATCCAATAACCGCTATACCGCCTTCCCTTTATACTATATTTACTGTTCTCTAACATTCATGTGCCCATTTAAATACCCAATAGAATCAGCATTTACACTTATTTTGGTAGAGCTTTTACTTGGCCCTATTGCTGGGTTAAATAGCCACCATAGTTTGGTCCTTCGATTAGCCCGATTTTTGGTTATTTTTTGGGCAAATTTGGCTTTAATTTTAAATTCACTTGAATTGTTAATAGAAATAACGTTTGACTTCCATTTATCTCTCTTTAATATTCTATGCAGAACGTTAATGTTTTATTGTATAATTTTAATTAAATTGTTTAATGGTCTTTGCTCTATTTACGCATATCTCAGTGGAGTTTATTATTTTTATTTTAATTAATGATTCTTTATTATTTAAATACGCGAAAGATTCTTTATACTTATAATTTTGTTTTAAATTATTATTTTCTTATAAACTATTTTTTGTTTTTATTTCAAGTTTAAAGTGTTTTTTAACTATCATAGATTTATAATTTTATATATCAGTTTATATTTATAATAAAAAATATAATCTTAATATTTAGTAGGAATGGTGAATTTAATGAGGCGATATATGGAGGTTAATAATAATTGGACGTTTTTTTTTCAATTAAGTATATAGCACAGTTTAATGAGTGCTATTTTTGATTTTTTTAATGAGTGCTTTATTTTAATGAGTGCTACCTCAAAAAAAATAGTGTAGGCCAGCGGCTGAGATGTCTTTATGTCTTTGGCAATTTTTCCCCGACTCGCTTCGCTCTTCGGTAAATCTAATTGCCGTACATAAAGACACACTTCTCAGCCTTATGGCATAAATAACTATTTTACTTTGTATATAATTGAATTAATAAAGATATTTAAAAAAAATATGTTTAACTCTAGCTTAATACAAATTACCATAGTAAGGTGATTTGGTGTCAACTTTTCTTAATACTTAATGTTGTTCTTAAACAAGGTATTATTATGGTACGGACTTAGGCCATTCTAAAGGGGGCTAGAGGGCTAAAGCCCCTAGTTTCAAATTACTTTTTGATTTCAAACATGTCCTGGTTTTTTGATTGTAAGGTTTTAAGAAAGAAGAATATAGGTTTCAAGAATTTTTAAATATAAGAGAGAAGAAAGGGTTGCGTTCCATGTGTGTCAGCTTGTGTTTGTGTTGGGATTATCTTAGTGCTTTCATTTCTAATATTTGGTGTCAGTTTTGCTTTTATAACCTTTTCTATCTGCTCTGTACCTTTATAACCTAACCTTGTTTTAAATACGAGGGATATGAAACGAAACTAGACTTAAAAATTATTTTTTTAAGTTATACCTACCTCTAAGGTTTACAAGTACAAAGCATATTAATGAGGAGATTATATTCTGAAAAACCTAATAAATGGGTACGGGGTACCTCGGGACTTTTCCTCCAGTTATCTTGAAAACTTTTCAGGACAATTCTGTTGAAATATGATCTGGATTTATATGGCAACCATTACATTTCCCTGTACAAACGAGACATTTTCCCCTGTATTATCAATACCTGTCAGAAAATCTAAAGAATAGAGTATTTGCATTTTTTTTATTTGTTTCAAAATGATCAAATACTTTTAAAATAAATTAAGCTGTAAAAAATATGTTTTGAATTTTTTAATTAAATAGTTAAATAAGCATTAAAGTTGGGGAGAGGGGAATGGGTGAGAGAGTGGAGAGAACATGGAATTATTGTGAA